>JAGDQP010011947.1:22761-39820 GCA_022664845.1 Lepisma saccharinum
GGTGTATTGTCTTGGCTAGCAGATATATGATGAGTGAGTAAGAAGACGCAAATGCCTTTGTGGTTGATACTAAGCATGTGAGGAATGCAGGCTCCAAGTTCTTGCACTTCTCTCATGGTGTGAAGTTACCTGCAGACAGTTGTATGGTCACAATACAGATGTGTGACCAATACCCATGTCGTTTGGGTGGACCATCATAAATTAACGCGTTCAAACTGTGCTTATCAAAGTCCCCATTTTCATCCAGATCGTGAGTCATTCATGTCGAACTATCCCTTCTCGAAATGCACTTATCATCTGTGGACAGTCTTCTTGTCGCCATACACTGCACAAATGTTTTGGCGGCCTTTACCTGGAACACGTCGATTTAACTAAGACAACAAAATGTACCGGAAATGTTTGTTCTTGTCTTGACATTCCATGTTCAGCAACCTACAACAAATAAACTAATGCATTATTGTCGATGAATCAACCTGGCATGTATTAACAAAGGACGATATTATGCAGTGCATACAGAATAATAACAGCAACAACTAGTTCGCAGGGGATATTACACCTCTTTTCTTGTGCAAACAAAATGTATGCACCAAGGCCCCAACTATATGCACAACTAATAAATATTGTGACTTACAACCAATAAGTATTGTATCTCTATACTAAGCTTTAAATCGTTGTAGGGAAGTTTGATAAATTGGAAAGGTGTAGATTTAATTGATTATAGTGTATATTTTGTAAGCAACTAACCAGAATGCTTTGGGCTCAAATGAAACCTCCATCCTTCTACTACACTGAGATACACGTAGTTAAATATATAGTACTGATATCGTTTCTCGTGGAAATTACATTTTTTTTTAAAAAAAGGAAAGTTAGTTTCCCCCGTTTTCCCCGAATCAGTTTGATAAAATAGGGTAGTCATTTAAATTATAGTCAATTTTATCACACATCAAAAATAATTCAGATAAACCTATAATCTCTGTTTATGAGTGCAGAAACTGTGAGGAGAGTGATAACAATCTATTGTTATATAAAACAGTTTTGTTTCAGAAAATAATCTACTTAGAATCTCGTTACAAATAGGGCGTCTCTTTTAGCCCAACAGCTTGCCTCCCCATCTTTTTTCCAACTGCCAAAGTTTTCAGATTTCAAGATGGCTTTGCTCATCAAGTGCCATGCGGTAAAATAAACAACCACTATATTAACCTAAATAACTGTTAAATAAGGTGAGGTACTCATACTTTCCAGTCCAGACTAAACAAATTGACAAGCGAGCAACGAACTTGATGTTAAAATAAATCGAAGTGTTAAAGAAATCCTTTTTTTTTAGACAAAAAACTCCACTTGGAGGCACGCTATTCATGAAATCACCTCTCCAAGTAACGCAACTATCTCTGTTCCGCATCTAGTACGTAATTTAACTTCCATCTGGCTGATGGTCTCTCATTTTAAGCTTTCCTTTAGTGTAACTTTACTCATCATAAAGTGATAACTCTTTTATTTCATTTCAGGTAAGAGATATGCACATTTTCACATGAGAAGGAAACATGAGTATTTGAAGTAAGTACCAGTACATTTCTGTTTGTTTCTGTTCATTACATCTACCAACAAATATGGTACTTTTACTTGAAAATAGTGTATTTGTTTTATAGGTTTTTATACAGTAGATATTTTACAATAAATATTTTCCATCTACTACTAATGCCAGCTAAAAGAACAAACATTTTCTCAAAACGTTCAAATGTTTTTCAACCTGTGTTACTAAAAGATAAAGAAAGATATGCATTTAGTTGTTGAATCTTCTTAAAATATAGATAAAGTTGACGGATGTTGTTTTATGATGTAAATCATGCCAATTCTATTGTGCGTACATGCTTTAATATAAATCAAGATCTTCCATGTTTCAAAAATACAGTATGCTTTTCAACAGTCGAGTTTGCTACATTGCTAACATGTTGAAAATTACGCCCTGCGGATAGTGATGATTAAACTCGTGAAATGATTTTCACATTCTCGGCTGTTTATTAGCGGTTACTGTGGGGTACTGAGATGTAGATTACATTTCTGAAAGGAAATAGAAAGAATGAAGTTTAATTTACTGAGAAAGAAAACTATATAGAATAGAAAGAGAGAAAAAGAGGGAGGGCTCTCTGTCACACAAATCATATTTCATTTAGTATGCAAATATTAGATGAAAACCTGGCCTATTTTGCGCATTATTTTTATGTTGTACCGTACAACGGTCTCACTTATTTTGGCGCTAGTGGTATGTCACATTTAAAACTAACTATACTGACGAGTATCTTAACCTGGTTATTAACGTAGTTCTAAGCTATAATACTTTGAAACTCTATCAAATATTTTTTGATCAAAGTACAGTTGATATGTTAATGAGTATGGTCACAAACATACAGTATTGATAGGAACATTATATGTATATGAATGAGAAGGAAAATTCCCAAAGTTAAATATTCAATTTTAGTTTGATAGCAGAACGACAGATATTTAAGTATACCAATCTACCATAATCTACCAATCAGGCAGTGGAAAGCAGTTTAGGATATTCAGTAGCCAAGACGAATTCCGAAAGAGGAGAACATAAGCAATAGCATGCATTTGGGGAAACGAAGTTTAAAATTGTGAAATTACCAGTTTTTAAGTATGAATTGTATGTTGCTGAATAAAAATACTTCATTTCAAGTTAGCGTTAACATTTTTAATTCTGTTTCTGGGAAAAGTTTTTTTTATATATCGGTATTTAATTTCATTTTGAATTAATGGCCTTTAGACATCTATGACTCAGGCCGAGGTGACGTATGGCAAAGGATACGGGAAGGAGTCGACAGAGCCTGGTTTGTAGGCACCATCTTGGTCCTTGCCAGTTGTCACTGCGGAAAAACACGGGAAAAACATGTCAGGATAGTCAGCCACTGGTAGAGAAACCAGGATCTCCCAAATGCGTAGCCAAAGCTCTACCAAGTTAGTTACAGCTGTTCGGCACAGAGATTTAGTGTGGTATACATTCTTGTTTTAGAAATCGTATCTGGAACGAACATTCAGTAAAAGTATTCTTATTTGTTCTTTTTTGTTTCCCGATTCGTTAGTTTTGTTTGGAAACATGATATGGCAAAACAACGTTTTAGTCCCGTTTAATAATTTTCTTGATCAACTTCTGTTAATGTCGATACAGTGGTTAGAAAAATCATCTTGGATCATCTACCACGCGAGATTACACGGTTCAACTTTTCCTGAAGTCGTCGGCTTGATCTTAAGGTTAAACTGAGTTAAATTAGATTTATTTATGACCTTTATGCATCTTAGGCTTAGGCCACGGTAGTGTTAGAGAGAGAATATTAGAAGGTAGTTGCCCAGGGTCTAGTTTGGGGTTAGCAGCATCATGTCACAGTAAACGGGAAAGGAACAACACATAAAGTGAAGGTCTCTTTAGCAAACTTAATGTTTTAAAATTGCATCAGCAATTAATGAAACATTTGCGTTTGTGATTGCTTCGATGATCTGTTTTTGTTATTGGCTCTGAGAAGCAATTCTGTAATGAGTTGACGATGATCACACTAGTGATGCCCATCTTTGATTTGCCCATGTGCCACATTAAAATTTAGCACAGTCTTCGCGGGCTAGAGCATCCTCTAAAATAAATAGCACACAAGTCGTTTAATTGTAGCTTTTAAACGCTAATATCGCAAACGTAAGAAAATCTTTCACACATACAGACAATTAATATTTGTAAATATAGCAAGAGGCCAAAATCGAAGAATTAAAATAGTTGTTTGATACTTACAGTTTACTAGTGCGATATGTAGTGGGCCGGATCTGGCCCGTGAGCCGTAGGTTTGCCATAACTGGTTTACACTATTTTATGGAACAGACCCAAGTTTGTCTGACTTGGTAGCATTTATCAATGTTGAGAGTGCTTCCTTCGTTCCACCTTTATACATTTCCTCACTTTGGTCTGTTCAGCGTCAATTAATGTAACACAGCAAAATTTTAATATCATTTACAAGTTTTATTTAAGCTTAACCTAAATGACTATAAAATAAAAACATGATTTTTCTTGTATTTAAAACCTCAAATTTACTCTGCTAACTTATACGTGAGGTGGCTATGATCCACAAAGATCCAATCCAGCTGATGATACATTAACCATTACAATGCGTTACAAATAGTTCTGTCCGCAGTTGTGTCCTTTAAATATTACATTGGGGTTTTGGCGAAATACTGTTTTGGCCATATTGGTTAATCGAAAATGATTTGTGATAATTTAGTTCAAAGACCTATATGTCTTTCTCTCTGAAATCGACTGAATTATATTTCCTCATATGGACAAGAATATTTCGGAGATAATCTCTTGGGTTTTACTGAAAAAACAGTATCACATAAAGTGAATTCAATGATATTGCCATGAGCGTTAATTCCAGACGATTCAGGTTCAACACAGGGATAAAGTTTCAACTAGAAATGTAAACCAACCAAAGATTTCAAATTCTTGAGTTGTTTATAATATAAATATTTAAAACAGACTAGGCAAACTTCCGTAGCATCCTCTAGATGGAAGGTGGATATAAATATCTTTGTTTGTGATTAAATTTCTTTTTGTATCTTTAACAAAATTATTTCTTCAAAATGACTTTCAGAAGCTTCAGTGGGCATTTACTGTTATAATACGCCTTCATAGCTTGATAAAATTATAATTTATTGTAACATTTGTATGCACAAAGATGTCTATTTATGTTGTGATTCAAGTCTTTGTCATCGAAACATACATTTGCAAGATTTTTCTCATTTCAGCTGAAAAATGCCAGAATAGTACCTACAATACAATCGCATATTACTACTTTCACAACTATTTATTTTACATGTAGTATTTGCAGATGGCCGTCTCTTCACGTTTTTGTCACTCGCTAACACTATACGTTGTGGTACAGCCCGAAAACGTAGCATAAATAGTCGCTGGTTTTGTGATTATCTCAATTCTGTAAATGACTGCAACGCCAGATTATTTTTATTCTAAAGAGCTTGCATGGGAAGGATGAGCCATTGTCATGATGTGTAGTGTAAGGCCAGCGTCTTACTGGTTTCGGCTTAGAATCCGGGCTAGAACATCTTTGTGTATGTGAATTTTATAAACATATTTTCCATATAATCGAGATTGGCCGATGTCTATAGCTACTAAATTACGCCAACAAAATAAAATATATAGAACTTTATGAAAATTAAGTTTCTTTCCTTTCAAAATAAAAAAAAATCTGGCTAAATTCTGGCATCTCCTTCGCTCCACGCAGCCCAGAAAACGCTGCGGTGTGTTGGGCTGCATATAGTGAAGGGGCTTAAGGTAAACCGGCTAGAAACAAAACACAGTTGATGGATTTAGTTTCACTATTTATGTAACTTTCATTGTATGGAGTGAATAGACAAATATGACTAGTCCTCGTTACAGGCTTTCAGGAAGGACGACCCTCGATGCCCAATAATCCGAGAATAGGGAAGTTAATGGACAAAAATTTAGACTATATACAAACCCGGCATTTACATGGCGTACCTGAGAAAAACCGTCAAGAAACTCAGTGTTATCGTCGACTGAACTAGAATCTACGTTTTTCTCTTGGGTAGACTTAGAGTTAAATGTACGTGATAATAGACTTTTACTGTTGTAACATGTTCTGTATATTTGAAGGGAGCAGGGGAAGAACGGTCGAAAGTCGAAAACGAAATTTAACAGCTTCCAAGAAAGTTATCCGACTATAGGGCAAGGTTTGTTCAATGCTCACCGTGACAAGTCAGAAATAGAAAGAAATACATACATAAAACTCTGTCAGCTTTTCAAAGTATTAACCCTGAGCGTCCAAGCACGATTGCCCTCATTGTGGCATTTCCTGTTCCTTTAAAGGGACCAAATGAATGATAATCATTGGTAAATAAATCTGGACTGTACGAGGTGTAGAGCAACACTTCCCAGTGTAAGTTGACCAACGTCGTATCAGCAGAATGCGGGCGGATATTGTCATGAAGGTGAATGATATGTCACGAGAACATCTCAGATCTTTTCTCATGAATGGCATTGCGTATGGCACATTGGAGCAATGTGCAATAATTGTTTATATGAATTGTAACCTCTTTCGCTAGAAAGCAATTTGTGTGAATGGAGTCTGCTTAACATACGAGGCATGCTGTTGTTTTTTCAATACATCTCGTCTTTTTTCAACTGTTCACCCAGTCCTTTTCAAACTGTCCTAAACTGTTCACACAGTTCGTACACTCGTGCAAGTAACAACGTTTGTTCCCCATACTGAGCTTTAAATCTCTGTAACTGTTCATATCTATACATTTTTCTTCACCGTTATACACCAGAGCAAGAGACACACTAATTTTCTTCATTTTTTACAGTGCTGCCCATGCGCAATCTACATCATAGCGATCGCGCGATATTTACAAAGGACCTTAAAGTATGCACTATAGCTTCATCGTGTTGTAGTTACGCGTTACGTATTATATAAAAAAGACTCGGTCAGTCTTGAACGATTCTTTTAAAACGGGTAAGAAAACCATTTTCAAAAATAGAAGTTTGTAATATATATTTTATTATACGTAATTTTATATAGTTCAAAAACTGTGTCTCTGCACTGAATAGAAGAATTGCTTATCTTTTTTTTATTGTGACAGTTGTGTCCCTTGACGCTTCATTTATAATATAAAATTTGTGGAATTGGCAATTTGAAATCAACTTTTGAGCAATACTGAAACGAGTTCAGAAAAGCATGAAAACAAGTTGTTTTATTTTGTTCCGCTTTGTAACTCAGATAAAACAAACACTCTGCGAGCTGGTGACAGCGATTTGTTTAACAGCTAAAACATTTTTTGTTCTTTCTGTACATCCACTAACATGTTATCAGATGGAAAGGTTGTATATAAAAAGAAATGTAACATGAATTTAATGCTATCTGTTGTAATTGCAAAACAAACTTTTACAAATGACATTATAAAGCATTGATCAATATTTTCAATTAACTGTGCGGAAAATAAACATTACACATTTTTATATCTGTAAACTCAGAGATTGTTTTGATTTAGAGTTCTTTCTCCATATTTTGAAACTATGCTGGATAAAACGTTATAATATGAACATATTCTGTTCATTTTGTTATTCTTTATATTCAAATTATACTCATTTACAGTAACTTAGATTGGTGTATAATTTGTTCACGTGTAAATCTTGTTTTCAATTTGAGAATATTTCATTTATTACGTAACAACTTGATATGTTTTCTATACTGTTGAAAAGGGCAAGGAAATTGGCGTCTTATTCATATCTAGATTCGTTACATCGATAGGCTAGATCTGAGACAACTCGAGTTTTATCCTCTCTCACCAATGTTGCTATCTTTTAACTTGGTTTCGAGTATGGCTCATTTATGTCTCTTAACTTTTGTTTCAAGAAAAAATCGAAAACGTTGTGTAACAAGAGGTGTTCATATTGTGATTAGAAATGGAAAATTTGACAAAATATTATTGTTAATAATTCCATCTATTGACTGAGTGATTATGTACAAGTACGAAATACATTTACATGTGGTAATTATCTGCTGCAGGGTTATAAAAGTAGGTCAGTCAAAATAAGTTAACAACGTGCTCTCTCTGCACGTAAGATAAGTAACACAAGAAATTATTATTGTGTACACTCAGATTTATAGAAACATCCAGGTGGGACTTTCTCTCTCATCCCAAAATTTGTCCAACTTGGCAACACTGGGCACATGTTCGTTTCAAGCACAAGATATGTAACTTTAAGATAATTGTGTTTAACTTATTAGCATTGTAATAAGTATTCGCAAATATGAAACATGTGACATTCATTACATGTGAATTGGGTAATAAGCCAAAAGTTATCAAACCTTGAATCTTCTGAGGTGATGTAAAACGCTATTTTAAGTGACAAAAGTGTATCACAGTGCTTACATCAATATCATATACATAGTTCAAAGAAAATTGAAGGACATCCAATGTTTAGTTCAAGGTTTTTGATTTTAAATGGTGTACGAATCCTTAGACGAGGACATTCTGCACATTTCAATTCACGAATGCAACTAACTGGTCTGTTTCATTTTGATTGTCCTTAGTTCAGAGATTTTGCCCACATCTATCTGAATGCATGTTAACTATAAAAATTAAACAAATGAACTAAAGAGAGTTTTGTTGGAAGATCAAAGACTCTCAAATATCTCTTCTCCTTTTCTCTCAGAGACTAGCATTTTCCTGAGGTTTTCCCATTTCATAATTCTCTTGCCTCTCTTTAGAATGTCATGACTACAAACCACTTCAATATGCTGTCGTTTCGTGAAACTTCCAAATAGAGAACAGTTCTTTGTGCATTGTGCATACAAGACCGCAAATGGTGGCTTTCTGCTGTAAAGGAACACTGAGAAACTACATCGTTATCTTTCTTCTTGTTTTCATTAGAGTTCATGTTATTGTACTCTTGTGAGAAACTTGAGCAACTTAAATCACTCCTCCGTATCTGCAACCCTTTCCAGCATCCCTACAACTACGAACTTGTCCAAAGTTTTGCGAATAAAATTAAGAAACATTTTGTCGATAGCTGTTGTGTTGCGGAAGCAAACTTTAATATGTCGTATGTCAACAGATGCTCACAAAATTTCATGAAAAGTTGAATACTTAAATTAAATTTCAAGATAATATATAAGCTACTACAACAAATATTTAAGATGGTTGTTTTGAGGCGTTTAATATTTTGGTTTGAGTAAGAAAGTTAGTCATATTAAAGCAAGGAAACCGACGTTATTGTGGACAAGAAAGCTGGCAGAAGAAGGGTAGAATTCATCTAAATAAAGGTTTTTGCATATAGATAACATACCGAGATTTGTCAGAGAAAACTAAAGAGGACACTGGAAACCTAAGCATGGATGACAGCCAACAGAACTAAAACTTTATTGCCTCCTCAGCGTTATTCTGAGATTCTCGACCAAACCATCAGACAATGAAAACTGAGTACCTTAATTATTTGTTTCTCTTTTCACGTTGTTCTTTTTATTTTAACAGTTTAAATATCTCAAAATGTTCCCTTTATTTAAAACTAATGAGTACTTTCATCATTGTCCATACAGAAATGATTACAATCTAAGAGAACGGAGGTTGTAACGGCCAGGTCTCTTTCTTTCGTTTAAATTTATCAGTTTTATACGTAAATGTGTTGAATTTTGTTTCTCGGAAAACACATCTTGTTTGTTAAATGCTTTTGTGTTAATATTAATTCATTAACTAGATGTATAACTATAAATGTCAAGGAGAGGGTAAAAATGTTTAATTCTGGAACTTCATGATGAGACGCAGATCCCACTTTGAGCTAGCTAACATATAGCCAAAGAGATTCCTGAAGAAATCTCTTCGCAGTGTGTCAGTAGTGGCCTTATACGAGTGTTACTCTCGTAGTATACACTTGCATTATAGTTTATTGTGTTATTTCAGAAATAACTCTATTGCGCTGTTTCGTTACCAATGTTTTCAATATTGTGAACTTACACGACATCTATTTCCCTGCATTGACAACATTGTTTCACCGGAGTTCATTATTTTGTTGATTGTTTCAATATTTCACAAATGCATTTTATACATATATCAATTGGCACATATTGTTACTTAAAGAAAGTCAACTTTCATGATGATTTTGCAACATTGCTTCGCACATGACAAATTCAATTTAAACTCAAGTACTGCTCTAATATCATTTTTGTGAAATTTTATGTACCGTGTCACTAGCTTCTTTCCTCCTTCCCCAAAGTACCTTAAACTTTGGCGATCTTTATATTTCATCATATTGTATCAGATGAATTATGTTTGAATTAGATTTATAGACAATATATTGTTATCTCCTGCTGTCACATATAGGGAAACTATACAAGTGACGGAATACGAAGAACCTATATTATGTTTCCTTTTCTAATACCAACTAAAAGGTGTATTCAGGTGAGACATTTCCTAGTTAAAGTTAATGCTTTACACGTCTCTCTTTGTTCAAAGAATTAATGTAAGCATGCAGTGATTAAGAAACATTCATTAGAATCGGAAGAGTTAGAAATCATCTCTACATGTTGAAGATTTCTTTAGCATATATTGGTCTGCTTTATAAGCAATTGTCATAACAGTACTATTCAGACCATGAATAGATCTCTCCCATGTATTTGTGTTGAGTCAATATCTAAATGTATATTTAGACAGGGATACTTTTTACGTGAAGGCTAAAAGAATTATCATTTGCAGAGAAAAAAAATTATAGTTTATCAAATTCTACATCTTTATATATTAATGCGCATAAGTCACAGCTCTGTAACTACTTATACAATTGCAGGAAGCCAAAAACAAAGAGATGAACGTGTCATTTAAAACAAAAGTCCGTGTTCATGATTTATGTTTGATTTAATTTAATTTAATGTTTAAGCCCTTTAGGCAATTTTGGATCAGGTTGGATGGATGATGATGATTGGTGGAATGAAGGAAGTGTGAGGAAACAGGAAAATCCAAACAAATCCTCACACACCGTGTTTGTCCACCACAAATCCCATATAGCACAACCACGGATCAAATCGACGACCTCGAGTACGAAAGGTTGACGCTCTACCATTGAGCCACAGTGGCCCCCCTCATATTTTATGTGTATCGCGAAACATGTGTGACAGAAAATATTCATTTTACCTATAAAGACACGTTGGTCCTTATTATGTCTTTAGAGAAAATATGAATGAATAGTCTCCATCACATAATTTAAGTTTCTTATATTGTTACACATAAAGCATGAACTGGAAGTTGTTTTCTTTAACGTCACTTTCAACGCTTTGTTTTTATGTACCTCAAATTGTTTATCTTCGGGTATGAAAAATAACTTGGTTTAAATATTTTCTCTAGTTTTTGTTTTCATACATTTGTTTACTCCCTGTGTCTCGGAGAAAGAAAGAAAGAAAGACAGACAGAAAGAAAGAAGGAAAGAAAGAGAGAATGCGTGTTTATTTCCATGTAATATAATTTCTTGTACCTACATAATATTTCGGAAATGAGCTTGGATACATAACGCATACTCTGTCACATTGTATACTCTTGATGAAACATGTAAAGCTAGCTGAATAGAATTTAAAAAATATTATAGAAGGTGTTTTTAATGTTTATTTTTGTACTGTGTTAGTGGCTGGGAACATCATACACGAGAAAAGATCCCTCTCCCGTGTTTGTCAGAAACTACCACCAGTGTATGGTAAAAAATACATACCTGAAATTACAATTTTTTGTATCCTGTCATGTGGGGTTATACTCGCATGTCACATCAACAAATAAACTGGATGAGTTGCTTTTTTCCGCGACACTTTCACCATTTTTTTGTTACATGGAATGTTAATTTAAATTTCATAATATGTAAAGCAATATTGTACTATTATTATATAAATATTTTACGTGGCGAGATTAAATGTTTCATTATTATCAGATATTTAATTAAAATAATCTGTTCATAGGAAAAAATTAAGAAGCATATTTGTTAATAGGATTTAATTATTTATTATTTACATCGTTACATCTGAAACATTTAACTATGATTTCATGTTTAAAAAAGAAGATACAAAGTTTGTATTGTTTAAATTCTGTTAACTGTGTGATCTAAGAAGTGTCGGACGCTTATAATTTGTTTCTAAAGGTCCACACTACGCACATTTAACACAGTGCACTTCATTTTCCACGATTACTTTTAAAATACCTTTCTGCATTTCAGTACCGAGCATATTGCGACCATATCGCGTACATAGAATGTTCACGTTACGTAAGTGTCTAAAACGGTATCGTGTGATCTGAGGCGTTAGACCAACTTCCTCAAAGTTCTGTGTTGGAATTTTGACTGCATCGTGGTCGTGGATTTATACGGTGACTCTGTTAGGAAGAGCACGAGACATATATAACTTTTCCACAGTATTGAGCAGTTAAATATATATTAAGTTGTGTAGACAATTCATTTTTAACAAAAAAGTGGGTATAGACCAGTCTTCCTCTATAGTGATCGTATAGTGATATAACTGCGAAATTAGTTTTTCATAGCTGAGTTGGTTCAACGAATTGTTAGAAGCGATATGACTCTGGCCAATTAAAATAATTCGAAATTATCCTTACATGGACGCAACGCCGCAACTATTTTGTGAAAATTGGGTTGCCTGTCTTGCAGGGAGTTTAATATTCATCTATTATAAAATGAATTAAAAAACACGCTTTTGTAAGATGAACTAAAACGCAACAAATAATAAATTGAATTAATCTTATGAATCGGAAAATAAAAGCGTGGGTGTTCTTGCTTACCTTATCATAAAATCATAATATCTAAGAGCATCCACGCTTTTATTTTCCGATTTATAAGATTAATTGAATTTATTATTTTTTACTTTTTACTTTCACTTTTAAAATCACTTTCTAATTATTTTTTTGTCCTTTTGTACTTTGCCCGTCCATCTCTAACAACCAAACAACTTAAATAGAATCTTATTTCAGATTAAATCTAAGCGACCTCGATGTATTGGGTTACTTTTAATCTGATAACTAAATGTAACATATGTTTTTCATTTGATTAGCTCTCTCCCTTTGAAGAATTCACCTTAGACCCTTAATGAAAGTATGTAGAGATTCAGTAACTTCATATTTGATATTAACAACTTCGAGCTATATTTGGTGGCCATTTGTAATCTGGCAATGTTACAAATACACTCTCTTTTATAGTAGAATAAGCGTCGTGGATTTCAAGCTTTCAATCATTCCGTATTGTATTATTGTTCAATAATAAGCCTGAGAAGTTAGACATATCATACGCGGATTTTTACTTTGATGTCCGCTAACAATGTACATCTTGCCGCTACAAAGTTATTTCACGGTACTTTTGTACTCTGTATTCTTGATAATACTGTCATCCAAATTAACGATTCATTGAACGCCTGTAGTAGTCTTTAATGGACGAAGACTCGGTCATGCAGTCATTAACGTCTTGTACTTCTGATCAGGTATTCCGAGGTAAGCGGGTTCGAGTTCTGCTGTTCATCTTAGCTGAGGCTTTACTCACTTTCACTCGGCGAATTCCTCAACTAAGACCCTGGCAAAACAATTACTCCTATGCCTCCTGTCCAAACCATCCAGAAAGATTCCATTGATTGTTAGCGTCCAATCTTCTACCGTCTTTCTTCAGACAGTAACTTCAAAACATCTTCATTTACTGTACACATATGAGCCGACCATGTAGCCGTGTGGTCTAAGTCGTTAGGCCAACGACTAGAAGATCCCGGGTTTGAATCCCGGCCGGGGCATGGGTGTCTTTTAACTTGAACGTGGTGGATAATCGTGACGGACCGAAGTCAACAGTTACTAGACTGGCCCAAATAAAATAAAGTTTACCAAAGTTTTGTAACCATATGATGATTTTTGCTAGCCTCCCCCCTCCCTCAAAAAAAGGATTAGTTTTAAAACATCTTTCTTATCAGAAACAACTGTAAAATAAACTACAAATAGATTACTCTAGGGTAAAATCGTTATCCAAAATCATCATTATACTACTACTTCTACTTCCAAGTAACTGTCTACTTACTTACAAGTATACTTCCAAGTAGTAGTAATTCCGCCATTGCTGATCTGATATATGTTGAAAATGATGACTTTGGGGAGCCATTAAACTCTAGCTTTCAACTACAGTCATATGAACAGATCATCTTAGTTAACATTCCCAAGCCTGGAAGTGTAAGTTCTGAAGTTGAAGATGGGTAGGTTACTTACTTCTAAGACATTTAATTAATTAAGATTAAACACCTTCATACTAGAATGAAAGACGAAACTCTTCTGCACCAATTCATCGTCTATAGCAGGCGTTCAATAGAATTAAATGGGCTAGTCTGGCTTCACCTTATTTACAAACTTACTCATATATATGACACTTCTTTAACCAGTACTAGTATAATTAAAAAAACTATGTACACAAAGAACCCCCGACCAAAAACGGTCACTAGGATAATCAACAACGTATAAAACATCGTTACATTAATGAATATCAAGTAAACAAGACTAAAGCGGCCTTTTTGTTTCATAAAATACACTTTGCCTACCAGGTGTGTAAATATGAAACCGGAATTTGTGCATAGGCGGCGTTAGCTGTCAATGTGGTTACCGTAAAACTGCGTTCTTGGCGCCACTTCCTTGTTTTGACTGCTGATAACGATTTGCAACTCACAACCAGACAAATTTCATGTCATAGTGTAGTGTTTAATAGCGTTGAACATGGCGCAATTTGTGCATACAAACTACGATGTGCGGACAGCATTGATTTTTTGTTACCATTTGAAGAAAACTGCTGCAGAATCGCATCGCATGCTTGTCGAAGCTTACGGTGATCATGCTCTTGGTAAGTCACAGTGCTATGCGTGGTTTACAAAATTTAAAAGTGGCGATTTTGAAGAAGAACGTGGAAGACTACTTAAAAAGTTTGCATACATCGAATTGCAAGCTATGTTTGGATGAGGATGACACTCAAACGCAACAACAACTCGCGGATCAATTAAATGTGACACGAAAAGCAGTTTCCATACGTTTAAAAGCCATGGGCAAGATTCAGAAGGTGGGAAATGGGTCCAGTATGCATTGACTGAACGACAGCAGGAAAACCGAAAAACAACTTGCGAAATTCTACTCGCCAGGTACAAAAGGAAATCATTTCTCCATCGAATTGTGACTGGTGACGAAAAGTGGATCTATTTCGAGAATCCTAAGCGTAAAAGATCATGGGTAATTCCAGAAGAACCGGCGACATCGACTGGAAGACAAAATCGCTATGGACGGAAGACAATGCTTTGTGTTTGGTGGGATCAGAAGTGATCTATTATGAACTGCTGAAACCTGGCAAAACCGTTAATACCCAACGTTATCGACAACAAATGATCGATTTGCATCAAGCTTTGCGTGAAAAATGACCAGAATATGACCAAAGACAACATAAAGTGATTGTGCTTCACGATAATGCACCATCCCATACAGAAAAACCGGTCAAGGAAACGATTGCGACGTTTGGCTGGGAAATCTTTCCGCATGCGGCTTACTCACCAGACTTGGCGCCTTCCGATTTTCACTTATTTGCATCCATGGGACACGCACTTGCTGACCAGCGCTTCACATCTTACGAAATTGTACGAAAATGGCTTGATGACTGGTTTGCAGCACAAGCGGCACTTTTTTTTATTCTGGCATCCACACATTGCCGGAACGATGGCAGAAATATATCGCTAGCGATGGCCAATACTTCGAATAAAATAGTTCTTAGTATTGTCATCCAATCACTGTGTCTTTTCTGTACATAAATTCCGGTTTCATATTTACGCATCTGGTATATTTGGTGAGAAACAATATATCATATTACTCAGGACTAAGACTACTTTCAATTCCTGTACCTTTCAATTGGTCACGGTTTAGTCACGCAGCCTATGGAAAATTTTGAAAGGTTATTAAGCCGAAAGGAATCTAAGGAATTACCTCCTACTTCTTCGCGCGAGCAAAGACAAGCTGAGAGAGCCATTTTTGTGCTGCATATAGCATATAGATTTGATTTCCAAGTCAATAGTGATATTCTCAGAATTATAGGGCTCAAAATTGACAGTAACGAACAACTTTGTTCTACTAAAAACAAATAAGTTAGTATTGCTGTTACGTGCTGTAAATGTTCCATAAACAATGAGTACGAAAGATAGTAACATAAATATTTACAAGCAAGCTGCTTAAGTGGGTCGTCCCATCGGACTCTACAGCATTTTATATTCTAATGTATGGATTCGTTATAATAAAACTCACACATAAGTAACAATTACTTTGAACACATAAGTAACAGTTTCCTGTTCCTCGATCGTTTGAACATATAGGTAACAATTACCTGTTCCTCGATCCTTTGGTTCACAAACTAATATTTGAAACACAATCGTATACACTAGACGAAGCATGAGGTTGAGCACTCCATTCAACTTGAAACATTTAGCACAAAATTAACTCCGGAACATGAATTTACTGTTCCTCTTTGGGTCCATTGATTTAAATAACACTCGTCTTTCTAACCAGGTACTTATTATTCTCTTTAACGAATAAACCACACTTAAATATACATATTAGAAGGTTGGTGCATTGAAACACCGAAACATCTACACACCTGATAGAGACCTATATTAACATAACATTCAGAAATCGACCACTAGGTCACTCAGTCATGACATCATAGACAGTGATCCACTATCGATCATTAAAGTAAATCACGAACAGAATAAGAGATGACGCGCAAGTCTAAAAATCTATACAACCATGAATAGAAATCACAAATCAACATAGACCTATGTTTATTAGAGCACGGCCATCTAATACTGGAGAACTAGCAGTTACAGAAATTGCAACAGGCAAAGAAAGAGTGAAAGAATTATACATTAGAATTTCATTCAAGCAGACCGTTGCTAACTGTCCAATGTTACTTCCACACAAAATTTAACAGAAAAGCTCCAGCTGCGAGACATCCAGTAGTCTGCTGCCACTCGGGTGGATTTTTGTGGATTTTGGTAGAAGTTCACCCACAAGCGACGGATGAATAGTCTTAATATCTTGTGATTTGCCCCCAATTTCGTGCAAAAGCGACACTGTGTAATTACCATTGAATGAATTGAAATTCTAATACACATAACGCCATGGGCGGATTTAGGAGAGAGGTCCTGGGGGGATCAATCACTTAAAAAGCTGTTGTTTAGAATTAAACATTTAAAGTCATTCTGAAATGACTGAGGGGGCAATGCCCCCCATAAATCCGCCCATGCATAACGCTTCGTCCTCAGCTATTGCAGTTTCTGTTCCTGCAGCTCCTTTAACGACAGATGACGCAACTACGTACAGACGCACATTATAAACTTCGGAACTTTTGCCTCCTTATGTGTGTAAGTAGACGTTGTCAAATGTTTAATGGACTGCTTACAGGTAATTCTTGAATCAGGTAATCCATTTAGTTATACAC
>JAGDQP010011948.1:0-22459 GCA_022664845.1 Lepisma saccharinum
TTTTTTTTTTCAAATAAGTATTGAGTGCCATTATTTTAATTACTTTTACCAGCAAGTTTCAGAAGATTCGCGGTACAGTATTGTACTGCGGGAAACCTGTTGAGAACCACTGTTCTAGAATAAAAACGTGCGGCACGCACCCACTACCTCACGAGCATTTTTGTCTGTCTTTCGTAAGTACCTTCTTTATTGTTAGCAAAAATAAGTAAAGCTTGAACCCCCTCCTCTGTTGAATGCTTACGTAATACTTGAATGACTGCATAAAAGAAGTGAATAAATGGTGATTTATTTGTTGTATGCAAGATAGGCTCCTTTCCATGTATGAGAGATAATTGTCGTAAATTACACATGAATACTAAAAAAAAAATATTCGTGTTACAAGGAACAATGCTGACGTCATTAAAGAAAACGAATGGGATTGACGAATGAATTCTTATGCAAGTAAGCAATTGAGGAGAAAAGCCTTTGTTGACTAGGTTCCTTACTTGCCTCTCAACTGGTCTCATGTTCAAAACCGAGCACCGGTCACTCGAAAAGAGTTTGGATTGTTTACATTTTAAATTTTATTTATGGACTTAAGGCATCTAAGGCTCAGACTAGGATAGGGGCAAGGATACTGGAAGGTGTCGGCCAGGGTGTAAGTTGAAGGTGCCATTCCAGCATTTCCTTGGTGTGACAGGAAAAATTCTCAGGTTAGTGGGCAGCTGGGTTTGAACCCACGACCTCCCAGTTGCTACGCCAACACTCTACCACTGAGCTATGGCGGATCGGTAGTTTTTGGATGCTCTTCTCTCTGTTACACTGGATAAATGCTGAGATGGTAGATGGAATGAAGGCTCAATTTATACTTTAGCTGCAATAAATTAATCCTCTAATGTTAAAAGGATCTAAGAAAAAAAATACTAACTTTTCAGGAAAGGATAAAAGAAAGAAGTTTCCACTTAAATTGTATTTTATAACTTTTTTTGGTTCATTATGTGTCCAATGAAGATATCTTTTCTCAGTCCTATGTATTCAAAAACTTACATGGTCAAATTATCAGAACGTGACTTAATTCCTGTTAACAGTTTGCAACAGAGAAACGAACAATGTTAATGGAATGATGTTAACATGAACGTTATAGTGCAATCTTTATTCACAAATAAACATTTCAAATCACATTACAAATGTCTATACAGATAGTTGTATGTTTACGTTTGACTGTATTGAATTACTATAAACGAAATATTATTTGAAGTTCCTTTTAACACAGTTTGATGGAGCACAGTCTAAGAGAAAAGGAAAAATGTTTTTTTTACTTCATTTGTTTCAACATTGAAGTCTAAATGATAAATTTAATTAAAATTTCATCATAACACACTTTTCATATTTTTTATACTTTTGAATATTTTCTTAAGTGATTAATTGAACCTTCTTTGCAACGGCTTAAAGAAAATAATACATATCCTAGAAAAATAATTGTAGTATATTTGAAGAAGCAATTTGTTGTGAAGATAAAAACGTCATAATAGAAAAAAACTGCTTTTTTAAAAACTCGTGTTACTGAAAAATAGAATTAGAGATAACTGAAACCCGAATTTTTTATTTTATGCGATCACAAAAGATATTATACCACATTTCAGTAGCTATACCAAGAAATTTTCTTTTGTTTTATTTAACACTATAAAGAACATATAAATAAATATTGTAGTTCTTTTTAATGTATGAATTTCCTGCATCTTAAGTATATGTATTAAGAAACAATGTACGCTATAAAGAATATCTTGTAATAGTGATTGTTGTTTAATACTTTTTGAATTGTAACAAATTTATTTCCATGGGAGCTATTACTGTGGAACTGGAAACACGTACTTTTTAATCTGTGGCGGAAATATATGAATATATTGTGTAAAATGACCGATCAGTATTTTGATTATTATCATGCGAGGCCACGAATACCACCCCAGTGGCCTCCAAACCGCAGAAGAGTGGGATTTGGCTCCCTCCCACAGCGAGGTGACACATATCCAGTAAGAAGAACTCGTACTGACGCACCTTCGCAAAAGAACATCTCGTCAATTTCTCAGGTACACCAGTACATCCATGTCCAAATTGACTACCATCGGACGGGAACTATGTGGTACGGCGAGAAAAAAACCTCTCACTCGTATGATAGTGAGAACGGTGCCCTTCCTGCATATGGCAGTCGATATTATCTACCTGCACTGGGCAGCCCTAGATTAAGAAGAGGAAGCAGAGGAAGAAGTGGTTATTTGGGTGGAGGAGGAAGGAAAACTGAGAGATCATTCCAGAGAACCTCTCAAGGTGAAGAATTTACCAGTTCCTACATGATGCAAGAAGAATACTTTCCTAATCGTGGCTACTGGAATCATAAAAGATTTATATTAACCAAAGGAAGGAGTGGATTTAGCGTCCCTGTTACTCACTTCAGTGTAAGTGGAGACGATAGCGTTACCAAAGACAGTGGACAAGAAGCTTACTTTGAAGAAAACGAGACAGGAAGAATTAATATAGAAGACCAAAGTAAAGATGTGAAACAACTTCATCGGCCATGTACAGCGATCATTAGTAAGCATATCCCATTATATTACCTGAATGGTAATTGTGGGTTTACGTATTTCATCTTCCACATATATATCTTGTTCCAAAGACACAAAGATTTCGAATTTATTTCGGTCTCTTTTCACCTAATAAACATCTGTGGTTGTTCTGTTGTCAATATCCATTTTGCAACAACTTCAATTGACGCGAGTACACATACTGACAAATCTAAAGGATTCTGTTTAATAGACTTCTTATTGTTATTTCGCACATTAATGCTGTGTTTGAGACAAGCATTGAAGAAACCAGATACCGTATCTCTTGCGCTAATGCTCAGATCACACAATGTTGAAGAAAATGAATCGCACAAACAGCCAGCACCAATATACCAGCAACACACTGACCAACCCTTGACAATGGATTTGCCAATGCATATCGCGAAAATGAATTATGGTTTCGTATCAGCGGTGTTTCGTATCTATTCCTTACGCAGACGACAAAATGTGTGCAAAATTCTGTCGGTAACATTTCGTCTTGTGTATTTTTATGGATTCTCCTATTTAAGAATTCATTTAGCACTTATAGAAATTAATATAGGCACCAAGCCAAGTCAAGTAACATACAACTGGAACATTTTTTTCCAGTTCTTTCATTTATGCCATGCGTTTTATAAACAAATATCACTTGAGAGGGCTTCTGCATTAATGGTGTGTTTCCCATCGAGTGAAAGTAAAATGATAGTGTCTACAGCTACCAATGTATGTTGTTCACACACATCTGCAGATGAGACTTGTAGAATAGAAGAAATACCACTACCATCAACTCAACATATAGACACATACGATTATACAGAGGGTAGAGTTGAAAATCTTGTTTGTGTCGAGACACAGAATATGCCAACAACTTGTGAAGCTCGTGAGATGAACAAATGCAAGCCTATAATTATATCTCGTCCTCCTGATGACAATATTCCCCATTGTTCCAAATATTTTATATTCCCAATATCTGAGGAAGTTCAAACAAAGAGTAAAACACAAGAAAAGGGAAAAACTCCACTTTCAATACACTACAGACCGAAGAAAAGTAGTCGAAGAAGTTTTGAGAACAGAGGAACTATTTTAGCAAAAGTCGCTTGCGAAAGATCCTATGATCTGGTTGAATTGGAAAGTAGTCAAGAATATGACAGAGAAAATATTAAGAACACAACAAGGTTGATAGTGGATAATATGTGTTTACGTTCACCAACAATAGCAGTAGAGGAAGAAGAGAAAGTTAGAGAAAAGGAAGCAAGGAAAGCAGTAAATGAAAATGAAAATTGGAAACAGGTTCCACTAAGCTATCAGCTTGAAATAGAAAACCGTAATTTGTTTGTAAAAAAATATATTCACAACGAATTCTTTAAGCAACGGAAGAAAATATTGAGACAGATTCGGGATCAAGAAACGTTACAACTCTTTAAAGATGAAGCCTATAAGGCAGAGCTAAATATCCTCGAAACCTACGCCTTCAATGAGAAAACCCTCTCAGCGGATTTTCTTTCCCACTTATATTCCGACTTCTTGCCAGCCAGAACAAAACTTGGCCTTATAAATAAAGAGTATTTCAAATGGAAGCAGAAAGTAAAAATGGAAATTCAGACAACATTCGTGACCCTTTCTTCTTCACTTCGTCTCAGTTCGCAAATCTCACGATGGCAGAGGTTCAAGAGAACTAATTTTTTTGCCATGTGTAGTGGACAGTGGTGCAATAGGATATATGAAGACTAGCTTAAGTATGACACATTAAACTTAGAAGTATCTCATCTTGTATAAGTTAACTCCCGTAAACAGAAAAATTGAACTTAAGTTAAAGAAGAAGCCTAGAGAAAGAAGTCCAAAAGTTCCGTAATGTGCGCCTTCATGGATCTAGCACTTACGGAATGGATTCCGTTCTTGGCCAATATAATTCTTCTTTTTAAAGTGAGAAAAGGGTATAACTTATCTAGGAATAAGATATATGTAATAAAAGTGAATGGCGATAGGAATTCCACCCAGGGATGAAACAAAATTAAACCTCTTCAAAAGAGTGTAAGTGTGAGAATCGGAAGAAACCTATAACTTAATCCCATATATATCTTTGAACAATTTACGGAAAATTAGCTTCGTTCCAGTGACGTATAGTGTTATATTTCATAGTTGTAAATGAAAATTGTTTTGAATATACAAAATTTTTGTCAACGATATATTTATCTGCATTGAAGAGTTTAGAAAATAGTTTTATTATACTATCAAGTGGAAGTTCAGCGCATTTATGAAACAAATATCGTTTTCTTCTTGAATATTCAGAAGAATATCATCATCAGATATAATTCACAGAGTGTGAGTCACTCAAGTTCACACCTCTATGCATTACGGACTTTTACTTTTTTAATTAGCACGTACAACACAGTACGTACCAATGCGTTGAACTTCTATGAAACTAAATAATAAACACCTTATCATTTAACTGCAGTTATAGTTTTTGTAGTATTATTTGGGTTGCACTTTAGATACTCCACCGGATCGTTCAAAACAGTGTAGGTTAATTTCAATTGGGTTAGCGTAGCCTATATTAGTTAGTTTAAGGCATCTTTAGTTGGGCTTAACCTGTCTAGTCCTTCGAAATCAGATCCATGGTAATTTCTCGTCCGGGAGAGTATCTAAAGAACATCCTTTATACACATAAAAAAAACGTTATGTTAACCTTATTGTGGATATGGTTTAAATTTCAATTGAAGCTCTTTTTTCTCTTAACATTTTATTTTTGTTTAACCTTTTAGCAACCTAATGGAATTGTCATGCAATTTGTTGCATTTTTTTGTTTTGTTTCCTATATACTCGTTTTTATAAAGTGGCCGATATGGAGGATCTTTCTAGGTATTACAATCTGCACAGAAAGGAAATTTCACTCGTATGCAGTGGCGCATACTGGGGATAGACAGTATTTCTGACATAAATTTAATTGTATTTTTAGTAGTGCGCTTTGATTTGATTTAGTCCTTTGTTATCAAACTTCCAGCCATCTTCTCTCTTATGGACTAAGTTTGACAAAAAATAACATTATAAATAATTATAACACTTAGAAACATTGGAAACGCTTCTATCTGCTCCATAATGGCGGCAGATTATATTATACGCTCGACTGAAATGGAAGGACTCTAGCAAATGAAAGTAGCTGGCAAGAACGACATACACGCCGCTGAAAGAACTAAACCAGCGCTCCGGAAACTATATTCAAGTGCGGAGATTCCGCGGCCCACTCGACTCTTGACCTTTTGAAAGCATTGTTTTTTTTATATTTATTTTAATGTTTTGAGTTATATATTAATGCCGGTGTACTAATATTTTTGCAAGCATCATTCCTTTAATTTTATACAATTGTTAATAGCTTGAAGAAAATAATATTACTTTCTGTTTAATGATTCGAGGCTATCAATAATACTTTAAATTCTTAAAACTCATTTATTTATTCGAAAAAGAATGCGTCATCCTTTGTTGTATAATTTACCTACAAAAGACCTGTCGATCACCAATAGCGCAAAGCAAGGGAGTAAACACTTTGGGGGTTAACACTCCCCACAGGAGGGGGGCTGGCGGAATCACTGATTATATTCTGTGGTCGTCGACCGCTAGTCCGCATTAGTTTAACATGGTTTGAAACTTCTTCCCGGTCCGCGGTACGCATCCGTCACAGGGAGAAGAACTTTATTATTATATTGGCATAACAATGGGTGCTCCAAACCCATTACAATATTTTTTATGGGTGGTCAAGCTACCGAGCACCATGTACTCGGCGCAGCGCCAGGACCATTTCCAGAAACCTGTAATTCTAAATAAAACTGATGTCCTATCTTCGGTGAAAATGTTCCGGAAAACAGGGCCCTTGGCTACTCATAATGATGTATATTCCGGCAGACCTCGCGCCATCAGAATTAATGAGAATTTCGGAATGGGCAGAATCATTAAATTACCACAGAAGAATTACTAATGAATATCCAAGTAATTGCAGCTGGAAACTACTAGTATGTGGTGTATGATTAAGAAACTTGGAGCCCTCTCCTACCGTATTAAGGCCTCTTGATTTTCGTGTCTGTATCAAGTAATGTGCCCGGGCACTGACTAACCTCTCCTCTATGGGGATCCACCCAACATCGACGATTGGTGGTGATCAGATGAGTGTCATGTGCTCCTGAGTGGCCTATGCAGAACATTAGGTTTCTTGTGTGGGAGAAACCAGATGAATACCTGCAGAAACCCCTAGACCAGAGTGTGGTCTGTGGTGTCCAATTATGGCGTATTTAATTGAAGATGATAATGGTGCGTTCATCCTTGTCAATGCTACTTTGTACCGGGAGTCGGTCCTTATTCTCTTCCATGCCGATTTCCAGACATTATTTGTGAGTTCAGTGGTTTGGAGTTTGAGAAGTAGGTTTTCCAGAAGAACGGCAACACTCCACAAATTAGAAGTGGTAACCTAGCTTTCTTTGAGGAACTCTTTCCGGTGAGGATCGTATCCAAGACATCTGCCGTTCCTATGCCTGTCAGAAGCCCTGACATTGGTATGTGGGCATAGTAAAACAATATTGTTTCAATCTGAACTAAAAAGTTACAGAATTAAAATAGAAAATAGTTACAAAGACGTTCCTTGTAATCTAGAGTCACGCCAACAGAAAGTACTTGAATTTTAAAAGTTAAGGTTTGAAACTATTATTGTGTCGATCCAGATATAACATAACAAGGTGTAGTTATTGTAGAAATAATTATTCGACAAACGTATTTAATAGTTAATGATTGAAATTCTAGATACAAACTTTGGATCAATGTAAAATGAAAGGACAAAGCAGTACCACTATCGCAACAAGCAGTGAACTTACGTTGTGATTCTCAACACGAAAACGAAATTCAAAATTGTAATTGTTAGCAATAACTTTTCAATTTGAATTTAACTTAAGACCTTTAGGCACCTTTGGCGCTCTGGCCGGATTGATAATGATTGGTGGAATGAAGAAAGTAAGAGCAAGCGGGAGAACCCTAAAAAGACATGTACACGGTATTTGCCCACCACAAAACCCACATGGGGCGAGCAGGAATCGAACTGACGACCACAACGCCACAGGTGAGCGCTCTGCCATTGAGCTATCGTGGCCCCAATAATGTTTCAAGCAAACGCTCTTGTATTTTTAACCACAATTTGATATCTATAACTTAAAAAGTAAGCTCTGTGTGTATACAATTATGTCCTACTATTTTCTCGGAAAATACACTCCCTACTCCCTGATATGGCGTATCATACGATAGTTTATAATGTGAAGTTTCCACATAAAAACGGGTACCGTCTCGGTCAGTTTAACCATTGAGGCTTTAGCAGCGAGAAATGAGAGAGAAATAAGAAGTGACCTTGATAGACTCAGCGATCAACACCAAGAATGAACACCGATTAAAAAGACATAATTTTAAACAACGTATTTATGTTTTTCCTTCCTTAATATATTGTATTGGTATATCAGTGGTAGATATAGTAATGAAATGTTTAGGAACTATAGGGGACGCAAGGTTTTCCTAGTATGAATATTGTAAGTAAGTTCATAGCACTTCTGAAATTCAAAGTATATCACTCGCACTACTGAAGCTATCCGCTTTTCTACGAGTCAGTATCAGAACAAAGTATTCAGCTTCTCACTTTGAAATTCGAAGTGAATAAAATTCACAAGGCAGTCAGAGATGCCGCTAAGTTCTAATTCACAATACCAATAATTTGGGAAATGATAAATGTTTTATTTACGTTTGTATCTCATAACTTCTGGTTCCTTAATAAGCTTGAATTGAATTCATGTTTACCATGATCAGACGAGCTGTCTGCTATTTTCTTCCTTTTTTTTCAGGGCTACGTCTGCTTCACTTTGCTCCTTTCCAAAAGAGTTTCCTCGCGAGCACGTATCTCCATGATGCGACAGGCATTTCTCTCTCTCTCTCTCTCTCTCTCTCTCTCTCTCTCTCTGTGTGTGTGTATGTGACTCTATCGCTAACTCTCTTGCTGTCGAAGGTGCAGATAGGAACAGCTTTTCTTGGTTTGGTTTCCAAAGGAAAAAAAAGAAGAGTCCAAAATTTTCAACAGTAGGATGTCATTGGAATTCAGATCTTGGCGAAAGACGTAACGTAACTTAACGTAACTGGAGACGAGGTTAGGCGAGAAAAAGAAGATGACTAGAAGGACGAAGGAAGAGGAGTAAGAAATTGTAGAAAAGGAAAACGCAGAATTTTTTTTTACAGAGCTCGGCTTTCCTGTCTATCGCACGCGGTCCGTATTAGGGGTGTTTACTAGAGGGAACAACCCCCATCCCCCCCACATCTACTTTCCAGTCTTTAGTTGGTTTCACCCGATTCCCTTTTCTCCCCCTGGACTAGATTCGTTACCAATTGAGACTTACAAAGAGAACAAAGGCAAAACAGGAAATAGAAAGGAAACAAGTATGATTGAATTTCTCTGTTTGCATTTTTTCTCCTCTCGATCTGATATCTTTTACTGACGTTCTTTTGTTTTGGAAAATGAAGCGATTCTCTCCTGTCCTTGTTTCTTTTTTCTTTATATTTCGATAAGCATGAAGAGTAAAAAAAAATAAATTTAGCAAAAGAAAGAAAACATAAAAGGAAGATTTTCTTTCAGGAAGATTCAGACTTCAGCGTATGGGAATTTTAAAACATGCTCTGCAAGACAAGGATGAATATAAAAGGGTGCCGAAGTTGGGTGTCGATTTGTAGATACGTATACTCTTCTCTCGTGTTTGTATACATATATTTTATGCCTTTTTTATTTGGACATATACTTAGTTTTTAGTTTTCACAATGGCATCAGATCTATTTGTTCATAAGTACCATTAATGGCTTTCTAATAACAATATTCGTTTGTTCACAATTATCATTAATTGTGTTTCATTAACATCATACCATTAGTTTATTAATATAATTAATGAGCTCCTAATTATGACTGATCATCAGGTCTTTATGTTCATAAATAACATTCCAATCCACTCAAATTGATTGCTTCATAATCATCGTTATTTGCCTGCCAATAACACCAGGTCCTTTTGGTCCTAGTCATTTTTAGTGGTTCAAAACATTATTCAATATTTACCATTAACACCAGATAATTTGTTCAGTTGAAGATCATTATAGTCCTTATTTCAATTTTGTCTGCTTACTCAAAGGTCTTCGAGACTATTTTTATAAGACGATCTTCTATCATTTAAAACCTCAGGATTCTTGAAGAATATATTATTTCTGCTTTAAATAATCATATACAACTGGATCTTATATACATTGACATTGTCAAGGCTTTTGATAGGGTCAATCATGATGCAGTATTAAGGAAATTAGAATGACTGAAGTTTTCAACACGTGTTCTCTCACTTATGGAGTCATACATGAAAAACCGTATATTACATGTATCATAAAACAGTTTTGATTTGCCCTTAGGTGTTCCTCAGGAATCTCGATTAGGCCCTTTGTTATTTCTATTACTGACCAATGATCTTCCGAGCTGTCTACGTCACTCCAAAATTTTAATCTATGACGATTATACTAAACTGGGGTACGGTGGCTCAATAATAGAGCGCCTACCTCTGGTGCTTGGGGTTGTCGGTTCGATCTCAGCTCATGATACGTGAGCATTGTGTTGGAAAACACAATGTGCTTGTGTTCTCCACTTTCCTCTCACTTTCTTTATTTCAACAATCATTATCTTTCCGGCCTGAGCCAAAGTTGCCTGTAGGCCTTAACATCGAATTAAAACGATATTAAACTATTTAGAGAGCTCAGGGTAAAATAAAAGAATAGCTGAGTAAAGCAAATTAATTTTATTTAAAAACTAAAAACGTGTAAAGGTTTCGCCGACTAACTAACGATTTGGTTTCATCAGGCACACCTGATGTGTGCTCTTGAAACTCTGCGAATAGTGGAATACACAACACACACGTCATAAAAATGCTTCACGATCAGGACGCCTATCATGTTTGTTCTCGTTCACATGCATCCAACGATTGGTTATTAAATTTTGTTGGTAGCGCTTTTTTCGGCCGATGTTAACTTTGCAAGCACAACGACAAAGGGCCTTGTCGATTTGTCGGGACTTTTGACATATTCGTGACGCAAAACAAATGTATCAATAAATTATTGTGTTGAGACAAGTCGATTGGTTGTTTTCGATTCTAGTTAGCTGTCGTTCTAAGGGGTGTTCAATATAAATCCGCACAAACCGCTAGAGGCCAGCACCTGTCACACGTAATACATGAACAGCCGGCAGATATGTCAGGACGATGAGCCAGTAGTGCACTAACAGACACAGGAACAACTTGTGTTATAGTGACCCGGTTTGAACGTTGAGGATGGCCTCGAAGCAAGACCTATTGCGGGAACGTCTGTACGAGTTCTACGGGACACATCTGAGCAAGGGCAAAATATACACAGTAAAACATTTTGCAGCCGAAGGAATGCCGCGTAGAACAATTTACGACATCATTAAAAGATATGAGAATGGGAGCGAGTGGAAAAGGCAGTCGGGAACTGGACGAGCAGGTCGTATTTTCACGAAGAAGAAGGTGCAACCGCTGAAGAAGACACTCCAGAACAACGATGGAGTTTCAATACGTATGACGGCGCGAAAATTCAAATGTTGTGCGTCCATGATCCACTATATAGTGCATAAGAAGACTGACATACAATATAGGGAAAAAACAAGCCATCCCCAAGCGCACTGAACAACAAAAATCATAGTTCAAACCAAGTGTGGACGCTTGCTGCGAAAATTTAGTGATCGTAATTTCATTATGGATGATGAAACATACCTGACATTCCTCCATCAACGGAAATGATGGGTTCTATACATCTGACCCTTCTACAGCTCCAGCTAGTGTTAAATTTGCCCCCAAGAAGAAATTTGAAGAAAAAGTGTTTGTGTGGATTGCCATGGGTCCGAAAGGTTTGAGCCAACCGTTGTTGCGCCGATCTGGATTTGCTATCAACGCCCAGACCTACCTGGAGGAGTGCATTAGGAAGAGACTAACACCCTACATACGTGCAAACTATGAACAAGGGTCATATGTGTTCTGGCCCGATCTAGCATCTGCGCACTACGCCAAAGTTGTGTGTGAACATATCAAACAGGAAAGTATTGAATTTGTCCAGAAACAAGATAACCTAGCTAATGTGCCAGAAATTCAACCCATCGAAAACTTCTGGGCAATTTTGAAGGCTGCTGTTTATGCTAGGGCTGGCACGCAACAAACCCGGATCAGCTCATTCGACGGTTTCGGTACTGTCTACAGAACATCGATCCAACTGTTGTACAACACCTTGCCAGCTCCACCAGACGTCGTATCGACAAATTGCGCCATGAGGGAGTGATTGAAAGCCTTTAGTACTACCACACTTTTCTCTGTGCTCTGATTTCCCATATGTGTCATCTTGGCACTTTTTTCTGTCTGGCTTTAGAAATATACTTGTGCGGATTTTTATTGAACACCCCTATATTAGGCTTTTTAGAAAACACCGATAATTAATACACCAAGGAACATTCCAAACACTCGACCTTGAAGGATGGCGTTGAAACTTTAGAAAGGAAAGCAATAACAACGAATAACATTAAAAGGGTAAGGCAGACAAGGATACGTACAAGTGGAACTGAATTACTGTATCATTACGTTGTGGAATCTCCTATCTTTAGGAATCGTCCGTTATGAACCTATTATCATTGAAATAGTATGTCAGTACGTTGTGGAACTCAATGTAACTACAAAACCGTCTGTTGAGGAACCTACCATCATGGGAATAGTGTATCTGTACGTTGAGGAATCCCCCATTAGTGCGAAATAGTCCGTTGTGGAACCTGGTATCATTGAAATATTGTATTAGTATGTTGTGGACCTTCCTATCACTACCAAACTGTCAGTTGTGGAAAATACTACAATTGAATAGTGTATAAGTATGTTGTGGAACTTATTATCACTACGTCACACCTGAAATAATATATCGTCCGTGGGGTGTTACACAGCGCACTAGTTTGAGGACACTTTTCATTATATTGCAATCTAAGCGTTACTAATTATTATAGGGTCACATTGTGTTTGCTTACCAAGTTTCTTATCCGTCAGATATGTCCTTTGAGCGGCATATTTTCAATTACTTATATCAATGACGTCATAAGTCAGTAATGAAATAAAAAAAGTACACATGTTAAGTTATATCTCTTAAACACCCTGAAAGCGACGGGACTAAATAAAGGGTATAAATAGTACTAAGAATAGGTTAAGAACTGAATGTTAGCAAACTCCCTCTCTTTAGTGTGGTAGAAGCTAACGCTTTCACTTTGAAGTGCACCTAGCTTTGTAAAGAAAACAATAGCTGAACATTTTGATGGTCTGAATTTAGATAAAACAATTAGTTACAGAAACTACTTCATGCCGTATAAAGGCTATAAAGCAGTTAGCGAATATACGCTCGTAGATAAGAGGGGAAGGGTATCCCAATAACAATAACTTGTCCTTTGGAAACAATGTAAGTAAATAGCGTTCAGTGATAAGATATTTTGGCGGGTTATATTGAATATCGTTCAATGTTTCCTCAGTGAGTATAGAGTTTGGAATAATTCTCAGTATAGGGTATATTGAGACACATAAATTATGTAGATATAAGCTAGTGCTGAGTACATAGATTAGAACCAGATTTTCAAGCTGAAAGTAGTATTCTCAGTATCGTTTCTTTTCAAAGGCAGTGTTAATTCAGATATATATCATAAGAAAATCTCATAAACTTACTTGGGATCTGTTTTCGGTCTTACAAAGAAAACACAGGCCGCGACGCGCCCCTCTCGTTGAGTTGCATTCAGCTGATGTGGAACCCAACGATGAACTTTGTGGTGAGATGAAGCGATTCGAGCCGTCTTTCAATTGTTGTCCTGTGTACCTTGATGTTTTCCGCTAATTCCTCTACGGTTGGATTCGTACTGTTTCTTATGTTGTGGTCGAGATCCTCTTCGGAAAACATTGCTGGACGTCCAAACCATGGAAGATCTTGACAGCTTCTGTCCCCATCCGTTACTTTTCAAAACTTCAGATGACATGTGTTCTCATCAACTGTATCTTCACCATACACTTGCCCAATGTTGAAGCAAGGTGAGGACGTATTACTGCCATATCGAACTCAAAAATAATCAGTGTCTGATGTTCTCTTTATCCGTCTCCATGACTGTCACCGACACGATGCCCTGTCCCTGTCTGAATGTCCACACTCACTTCCTGTAATTGTTCTAATGTTCCCCTGATTATGTGGCTACCAATTCACGCACTGACATCATCATCTGTGAGATCAGTACTCTACTATCCTCTAACATGTTACAGTGAGTCGAAGTTTTGCACTTAACCAATACATGCGGCAAGAATTTGCTAAAATAGCATATGGGAGATGCTACTAGAAGGGCGAAAATCCTAGTTACGTTCCTTGTACATCATCAGAAAGGGCAATTTTTATCTCTCCCGAGTATAAGTATAGGTGCTATATGCTATTATCCCTTCTTGCGAACATTTCGAGCGATATTTTCCCTGCTCTAGGGACAAGTGGTTAGTACCCTACAATCTTGCCCTAAAAACTGTTTTTGTGTGTACGATATGCTTACCATAACAAAAAACTTAAAACTAATCTCCCCTGTTTGATTGAATTTTATATATGGATGGATTAAAGCCAAATTGAACCGAACGCCAAGCCTAAGTATTGCATAAACGTAAGGATAAATTATCTTCCCATAAGAATCTTTACAAAATGAAAAAAGCGATGCCGATGTTTTCACAGTCTGTTGGTGCAACATCACTTTCGTTTTCAACTGTGCCGCCGTAGCTCAGTGGTAGAGCGTTGGCGTAGCCTTCGAGGGGTCGTGAGTTCAATCTCAATGGCCGACCATCCTGACTAAAGTTTTTCCAGGTTTACAATGTCGGTTACACCAGACAAATGTCGGATGGTACCTTCAAATTAGACCCTTGCCGACACCTTCCCACATACTTTCCTCTCTCTATCGCAGCCTGAGCCTTAGATGCCTAAAGGCCATCAATAAAAATTTAAAAAAATAACTTACGTTTTTAAAAATGCATCATAAGTGTACCAACTGAGGAACCCGAAAACTCTAATAACTGAATATCGACTGAAAAATGGAGTACGTTCACTCTGACTTTAGGTCCATCCATATGAACTATGTACATCTTTGGCTTAGACTGAATAAAATAACCACACCATCTCAATGAGACAATGACGCAGATCTCAATGATACAGTGACAGTGACGCAGTCATATCCTTGTCACGCAGATTTTATGAAATCAATTAGTGTTGTAGTCATACGCGTGAGATTTTTGAATATGCATAAATAAACCAGAATGAATTGAATAATCATTATTATTACGGCTTACATTATTTGTACGTTGCGAAACAGAGATTAGCTAATTAAGAAGAAGGTTTAGCAAGATTGTTAGCACTAATATTATAAAAGAAACACTCTGTACAGATAATACAGAACACTGCTTCCACAGCTATATTTGCATTATTTAAAATATTATAAAATTTTCCCACTAGATAGACCTTCTATTTTATAATAAATGTACAGACAAAATGTAAAGAATTCTTTTAGTAAATGGAAATTTATTTTATAGTGCAAGATTAAAGAAAATAAGTTGCGTAGAAGAGAATGTATTTCTGTGTATGCTAAAAGAATTTTCTACGTAAAATTTGTTTTAAATTATAATGACATACAGCATAATCAATAACAAATGTTATATTGTATTTAATGTGCTGACACCATAAATTGAAAATTTTAGTTGCGTATCCAAAAGTAGTTGTTAGTATCTCTATTTCATCTACGAGTTGAAACTTTGTTAATGAGTTTTCAGAGGTTAGAAGTAAATGAGGCTGCCTCTCTATCACATTTTGGTGCCAAAAGTGAGGAACCAGGTTACCGCTTCCAGCAACACTGAAAACCATAGAACACTAATTTCAGGTTGAGTAGGGTGCAAAAGTTATGGACGTCTATCGTTTGTGTGTACAGCATGACATTCCCCCTTTCCTTTGGACAATTATTTACAGCCATAAGTTACTGTACATGCGTGGATGTCATTGAAATTTGGTGACCATCGGAATACTATCATTACATACACTGAATTATCAAATTGTGGCATGACATATAACGTCAAATCGTGTAACCAAATACTTCAAATTGTCCAAGTAAGTAATTGAACAGTTTCTACAACGTTTTCGTTAAGTATGAATACAATAATTATTTACCTCATGTGTGTGTTTGAAGGATATTTGGTAATTATTGGCATTTGGTTGAAACTTGTGTCAACATACAAGAGTGAATTGTAGAAATTTCTGGCTTGACAAGCAATTTCTGATTATGTCTCTGGAATCAGCGATCTCTAAGTATATAAAATCAGTTAAATCGTCTAAGTAAGCACAAGAACATTTTTCATAAGTAGAACAGTCTAAGATTCGTCGCATGATTTAAAAGATTTTGGAGGTACAGGATGTTGGTTCGCTGTTACAGACATTACATAATTTCTAGAATGTAGCACAAATACTGACGAGAAAGTGATAAATATAGAATGACAGAGCATGTCGAGAATGAAACGTACTGTAAATTAACTAGTTCTGAAGGTGATGTAAACAGGACGGAATCTGTTAATGTTTACAATGAGTTCTAACATGTGTCGATACATTTCTTTTACAGCAATTCTTACAATATTTTTCCGGGCAAATGATCGTGCACATTATTTTAAAAAATGCAGTCTATTTGTAAATTTATTTAATTCTTTTCTTGAATAAAATATAATTCTTACGTAATAGCTGCACGCGTTACATTAACCAATTTTTCAATAGCATGCTGTGGCATTTTACTGCACCCTGAATCTTCATACCGAATACGTGGGGACGAACTACATTTCCCAAACAATATTTACATAAAATTTATTTTACGCAGAAAGTAATAAGATACCGGAATTTCTTCTTTCAAATCTCTAGGATCTAAATACTATTTTCGTTTACAAAATTGGTGATTTTGCGTGGAAAAAGCTGTAACAATTAGCGGATATTACGTAAAGGAAAATTTCTACATACACCAATCATTGTTATCATAATGTTTTATTGCTCGTTTCAAAGCTTATGAGCCGCAAATCCCAACGTACTTAGCTAATTGTCTATCCACAGTTACACCTCCTAAGTTTTGCTTGGAGAAACATTATTACATGAAATTGCCTCTGAAATAGTTCCACACACTTTCGTCTGGCCGCGACCTTTAAAAGTTGAGAAACACTGGACAACTCTTTTATCGGACGGATATAAATTATTCCTTATAACAGTAAATATTTAAGAAATCTAGCTTACAAGAAAACCTCACAGTTCTAGCTTTTGTTATGTAATAATTTTAGAGCCAAATACACCCCATCTATTAGTCAAGCATTTGTACATAGCAAAAGATTTAAAATTAATAATTGAATTGTTTAGAAAGTGGTATGCTCACAGGTATCCACGATTGAATTGAATTAAATTTATTTATTGTCTTTATGCATCTTTGGCTCAGGCCTGGATAGAGGAGAGGAGAGGACAAGGAAGAAAGCGGTCAGGGCCTTACTTAACGTAATATTCTGGTATTTGCAATGTGGAACTGAGGGGAAAGAACCTGGAAAACCTCAGCTAGAGTGGTCGTTGCTATTGCCGATCCGAAGTCCGCGACGTTACCGCCTGGACCACCAGCCCTTTATAAACTCAGCTGAACAAGTACTAGTTTTTTTTTTTTAATATTCATTCTAAGTACGATAAACTTCTCTAATTCGATCAGAGTTGCTGTGAGTTTCAAGCAAGGAATTTATCGTGCGACAATTAACTGTTTACCTTTTTATAATATCCGACTTAGTCAAACTATTGCAAAGTAGAGTGAGGGTATAATTATAGATCAATCGTGTATTCACAGCTTTACAATACCTACTTTTGGGCAGACAAAAAAATCCACAACCAAGAGCGCGTGTCCCTCAGGCACTACCGGAAGATTGAGGTAACGAATTGACAACGTCGTTAATGAGTGGCTGAACCTTTTATGTCCTTCTTGAAATTACTAAGAAAAACATGTTTAAGTTTCTCGGTTATTACCCTTCATGAAATTGTCACAGATAATCTTGTCTACAGAAATTAATATCCTCGGATGGTGACGGAGAAAGTGAAACAAGAAAGTAAGTGATTTATTGAAATTCATGATACATTAATAGATAGGTGGTTGGTCATGTTTTGACGAAGGGTTAAAATAACACCGTGGATTTATTATCTTTACGTATAAAAGACAACTCTATTAACAATAATAGAATTACACAGGGACTTTAAAATACATTCAAGCAGTACAATATCCATGTACATTAAAAAGTCACATCCCAACTTGGTAAATGTACGTTTCCTTCTCGTTTGTGTATTTGTTTATGGAAATTTTGCAATTTTCTTACAAGTCTGCGATTGGCAAAGAACATAACGTTGTTACCGGCGCAAATATGTAGGAGCAAACCTAAAATGACTGTGCTTCCATCTATTAACCTTGTGAGAAAACTTAAGTTGAAAATTATATTTCCCAAGTCAAGAAATAATGTTTACGTTGAAAAGAGTAAAACAGATATTTCGAAGATCACCAAGTTTTTCGGAGTACCATTAATGCGCAATGATCAAAATGAATGATCAGATGATCTAGCTATTAATCTTAAGTTTTAATGGTCGTGCCTGCCTATCCAATTATAACAGATAATTAAGATATGTGATTACAATATAATTATGAAATATGTTCTTACGAAAGTAGGTATTTTTGTTTTTAGTTTCTTCTTTGAAGTTTTTCTTACTCTCTATTTTTATTCCACTTGAATACCACCGTCCAATTTACATCTTCTCCACAAACTCATTGCTTCACATACAAGGGACAGTCTAATATGAAATATCCCGTTATAAATTATTACTTCTCCTTCTAAGCATTTGACCCTTTCCACCTCTTCACACATATGCTTTCGACATTGATTTTTGATGAGAGAAAGATGAAGGATTAAAGTTCACCTAAAAATCCATTCATAGATCGAACTATTCCCGAATAATTGTTGTTCACGACTAAATAAGACACAAAAGAAGAAAAAATAAAAATTACGAGAAATTGAAATACATGAGAAATGTAGTCAAACGATGGGTCATATCAGAAAATGAAGAGGACCAAAATTGTGTGAAAGTTTGTGTTCTTTAATTTATGACCTATCCATTTTCTTCGTATCTTGCACCATTCTCTCGTAAATCTCGAATTACTGTCTTCAAGACGACGAATGGACACCATTTTCCAATATGGTGGTTGATGGCGTGAAGATCAGAATGTAGACTTTTAGTATCTTAAACTAGAGAGTTCGTACATGAAGAGGAACAAAGAACTATTTTTGTTTTAATTAATTTTACCAAAACGCGTATCGTGAGTCATCTAAGGAATGTGTCTGACATGTTATTTACTAATCGATTTTCTTTAATTACAGCCTCAATCCTGAGCTTTATATAATAAAAACACACGCTAGATGTCACACGTTCCAAGATTATGTGATAAGGAAAAATATTTGAAGCGTATGCGCGAACAAAAGTCTAAGTGACATTTTCAAATAAAAAAAAATACGGGTATAACAGGAAAAATGTGAAGCATAAAATATTCATACTTTGCACGAAGACATGTTAGACTAAAGTCCGCTTTTATGCAAAGTATGAGTATTTTTCGCCTCATATTTTTCTTGTTATATACAAAAAAATGTAATCGTGATTTTTTAAAATTTGAAAATGTTGTTTAGACGTTTTTTCGCGCATACGCTTCATTTGTTCCTGCAATTATAAAACCATTTTCCGTACTTGCTGAAAAGTTCTACTAAAGAGAATATTGGTAGGAATAGGAAATAAAATTGAAAGAGCAAAGATTTCTCTTTAAATAGATTATATTATTAGACAATGTAACTTCTGCGTATATAATGGGTTAACAGCAAACGATAGTCAAGTGGTAAGATTCATTTGTGATCAGGAATACTATAATAGTTTGTAACATTGTTGATAAACTTTAAATGAGACCTATGCGCAATAAATTCTAGCTTCTAGCATTACTGATCTTGTTTCCAGATCATAAGATATCTGCTTCACATTGACCACTAAAAATCCAAGAAATTTCAACTTAGGAAATCAAAATTATTCTAAAAGCAAACTAGAGAGGATCCAAAAGAAACCGGATTTGTTCTGTGGTGGGCGAACCTTGGTAGTACGTGCGTTCACCCCTAGATGCCTCTTGCGGGAACTCTTCTGTATCATTCTGCCGAACGGCGTTAAATGAAGTCGTCGTGCTAGATAGTATTTTTTTGGTAAGCACCTCTCGCTTGTTCGGCGATTTTTGTGGTAACTGAAAAGTGGGACAAAGTGTTTTCTGTTAGGGTAAACGGTAGAGGAAGCAGTTGTAATGCCTCAAACAGTTTACAAGAAAGCTACTCAGAAAAAAAAAAGACATGTTTACGAGTGGGTTGCCCCACTTTAGGGATGGTGCCCTTAACAGACTAACTTCACTCAGAGCGATCCTCGACCTCCCGAACAGATGAAAACATCGGGAGAATTCCTGAACTAATTTTGGAAGATTGTCATAATACCGTTGATGAACCTGGTAAATAGTCTGGTGTATCCTGGATTTCCTGGCAAAGGATTTTGAGCGAGAAATTGAAATAAACTGCAGCAAAATTGATGCCTCACGTGCTCATGATTGATCACAATTTTAACCGAAAACAACATGACCCAGCTTTTCCTCCTCTCATATTCACCTTCGTACGATTTCTTTCTATTCAGCAGAATGAAAAAAGGTACTCAACGGAGGTACTGAAAAGCATCACTTTGCAAAGAATGTCAGGTCTGCCTCGCAAAGTGAAAAACACGTTTAGCCCAGTGCATTATATCAAATGGACAGTCCTTTCAAGGAAATTCATTTGTAACACTGAAAAAAACAAATATACAAATTTTTATACAAAAGTCTCATTTTGAATCCCTCCCCCTCGTATGTTGCACACTAATGCATACTAACTCAAATGCATTACTGGTAGTATTCCGACAATAATCCATTTGATTGTAACAAAAAAACGTGAGTAAATCTGTCATGTTTTCAATTATAACAGACCTGTTCGTAAAGATAACATTTATTTATTTAACAAACTCCAAATATAGCTCAGAGACCATTCATTTTACACAACAAAGTACCAAAAGCAATCATCCATGGCGTTATTTAAGGTATCATATTAGCATTTGCCTGATGTAACAGAGAGAAACCAGATTAACATAACTATAATACTGGCCATAGCCCGCTGCTATTCCTTACAGCCTCGGCACTTTGCCCCTCTGCTTGTTATTGGTGCTAGTTCAATGTTTCCCCGCTGTGGCGCTACTTGCCGTCTGTAGGTATAAAGCCATGAAAGATACTTTTATTTCGACACCTGAATAAGAAATGCTCTTCGACTGTTGAAGTGATTTACGTATAAACTCTGTGTATTTGTGTTCCTATGTGTTCGAGTATTGCAATCTGAAACGAATATACACGTTGTACATGACTAAACACTAACAAACAGTGTACATTTTCAGCGAGAAATAGAGTTTTTCCGTAGACCAATTGTGTTTCTGAGTATTTTATTGGTATTAAATAATGTGATAGACCAAGTACCTAAAATACCATCTTGTTGCCTTTTTTCCAGGGGCGCAATTACGGGAAGGGGGAAGGGGGTACGTGGCCCGGGCGCATAGTTGGAAGGGCACCAAAAAGAACAAATTCTGTCCCATTCTCTCTCTCTCGTGCCAATACAGCAGCTGGGGTTCCATTCCCAGTGTTCTAAAATTCTCCTAGGTCCCGGAAGTCGACTCAGTCTGTGATGAATAACTAGTACCAGTGGCGAATTTAGAAAAATATTTTAGAATCGACTTCTCTTAGAAATACTTAGTTAATAAAAACGCGGATTTTTGCGGGGCAATGCAGTTTATGAGAATAGAATGAGTAACATTTATTTCGATTTTTTTAGAAATCCCAGAATTTTGGGGAGGATTTAAGCTCCAAAGCTCCCCTCTCGTAAATCCGCCACTGACAAGTACCAGCAATAGCATGGCCAACATGGTTTAGCGCTAGTGGAATCACCCCACATGGCCCTGCCCATGCCCTCTTTTTACCCCATAGGGTCAGCCGAGGAGTTAGTTGCTGGTACTAGAAGAGGTTAGATGGAGATATCGGTAAACGTTATTTTCTCTCTCTCTTCAAAAATTACAACGCTGCTAGCTGTTACATACGCAGTAACTTTCGACTGAGAGGTTTATAATTTAAATACTTGGGTTTTTCAAAACATTCCGTAATGGCTAAGGCCCTTCGCTTTAGAAGAATGGGTAAGAAAAATTTACAAATCAAACTCGAAGTAGTTTTAGAATGAGAAGAATCCAAGGAACACTGCAGACAAGTTGTTTTTTCCAGTTCTGGCTTGATGTAGCGCTCTAATTGCCCTCTATTGCCAGACCTCGATAAATACACCACAGATTCTTCGAAAAACTCTCCAATTATATTAAAATATTTACAAATTTGAGTGTCGGATAATGCAGTGTATTATCATAGTCACGCTTATAAATTAGGTCCATGAGCGCTGAGCTGAATGGATCTGTAGAAATTAGGTCCCTACATTCAGTGCAGGATATGTTTGCTATCATTTTCTTTACCATATATCCACCTAAATACCCCAGCGAAGAAAGTTTAATGTTACATCGATTGGGAAATTAATCGATTTGCAGTTTTTGAAGAATATTCATCACATTTGTTGGCAACTTCA
>JAGDQP010011948.1:22859-51609 GCA_022664845.1 Lepisma saccharinum
CATGACTGATGATATTCGTTGTTCTTATACATGTTAAGTTCCTGTGTCAGCTGGTTGACATTCCTTTCATTTGCCTTAACTTTCTCTGTTAACCGCCAGATCTTCGTTTTATGAGCTTTGATTTCCATTTCTAGTTGCTTAATCTCAGTAGTAGTTCTTGATCGGTTTGAACTTCAACAAATCACGTTTCGGATATGTCTGAATTTGAAGAAACTATATCTGAAGTAGTTTCCCCTGATAAAAGGTTACTAACACATTTGCATTTTGCTTGTCGGCTCGGTGGTTCCACACATTTTATTAACTCGCGTTTTTTTTTTCTAACTGGAATTTTGTACGAAGGGTAGTCTGGAAACTGGGAGGTTACACTGCCTGGCTTAAGCTTCTTCAATTTTAGCCCAACTTTATAATCATCTTGTTTGAAATGTTCACTACAAACAACAGAAAAGTTGGACTTTACATTAGGTTGGAAATTGTCCCTAGATATCACCTTCAGCCACTTTCTTTTCAGTTCCGGATCCACAGGAGATTCATGAGAACTTACGCCCTTTGTTTTGCCCCTTTCACTTTTGCAGAAAGGAACGCAGCAGTATGGCATATGAAAAAAAAATAATAATAATTTAGTACAGGCGTGTGTAGTTTCAATGGTTACAAATGAACTAACTTGATAGGTTTTTAATCGCAGTGTGCATTAAGCTATTTATGTAGATAGTGTGGTTCGTGGTTTTAAATATTTCTTTATTTCTACAAAAGGCAAATGTCTAGTGTCTACCTAAAGGAAAGTCTTGGACCCAAAGATTCTCGGGCAAGGTGAACCCAATGTGGCTTGTCATTGTCCTTCCAAATGCTGATGATGATATCCTAAGGACGGGACTTGCGGTTTAATGTGGGATCCAAATCACTTGTGTTCCTACCTGAAATCGAACCCGGGACCCCTTGATTATAAGGCGACAAATTTATCCAATCATCCACCAGGGACACTTTAATCGATCTAAAAAGTACCAAAATAATTCTGTTTTCAAGAGAAAAGCATACGAAACGCTGTCATATCCACTCACTTCATATATTCTTCAATTTTCATTATAACAGTGCTCTCCATGTTTTTCTCTTGTAAATATTTTTTTCTCCTTTTTAATTACCTACGATTAAAGAAAGCAGGTTTTTCAGAATAATAATCGTTTATTTTCCCTTTTGCTTACCGTACCTGATGATTGCTAAATAGAAAGTCAGTTTAATTTTTTGAGACGGTCACAGAGCCATATATTATATTAATTTTTTATACGTTCCTTAAACATCTAATTCAAGTTATTTGTTTTGATTAATGTTTAATCAAAACTTTCAGAAGTTCATATTCCTGTTCAGTACATATTCCTACAGGAAAACCCAACTGTTACCAATATTAAGATGTAGGAAATTTTATTTCCGATTCCAATTAATTTGGGAATATAATTTCCAATTATTAACTAGAACAAACGTCTACCGAGAAGGCAATCACTTATACACAACAGCTTCTAAACAGCAGTCGGGAACAGTCGGCAAAGCGCTCCAAGCGGCAAAAAACTGAAACTGCAGCGGTACGGTTTTCCCCGTAAGGGAAGCGAAAGTGCCGAGGCTGTAAGGAATAGCAGCGGGCTATGTACTGGCAAATGATAGTCAACTTTAATGATTTGTGTTTTGATGTCTTGATGTTTTGTGTTTGTGTTTGTGTTTTGTGTTTTGATGATTCTTTGTGAATGCGTTCTTTGCGCAATTATACAAACTGAAGTGCAGGACTAAGGTGTGCAGACCATGTAGCTCGGATGGGGAGAAAACGAAGATTATATTCTATCCTGGTTGGAAGACCGGATGGAAGGAGACCATTGGGAAGACAGAGACGTCGTTGGGAGGACAATATTAGAAGAGATCTTCGAGAAGTAGGTGTTCGTGACGAAAACTGGCTTGAACTTGCAAGCTCCATAAGCCATAGCAGAGTTAGTTAGTTAGAGTTAGAGTTAGAGGTGCAAGATTTAAAGTTACGAGCTGTGAAATACAGAAACGATTTTCAAAAAGACTTCCACATTACTAGAATTAAATAAGGCTCCTCGTCAGAAAAAACATTTTTATAATTCGATTTAATCTTTGGAGTATTTTCGGAGTTTCACCATCTTTCTAACCAGTTGTTCTAAATATGCTGTATATTTTGTAGTTACAACAACGATAATAATAATCAATATTTATTTTGTTTTCGTGCTATGAACAGCTAGAGGCCTATAAGGCACGGAGTCACACATGAGTCATTAAAAGTTCTAAAGTAGATTACATACATATTAAGAAAGATTAAAAAGTGGATTTTATATAACACAAATTATTTTATAACCTTACCAGATAAAAACAGAAACATGATGCTTTGTTTTGTACAAAAGTCTAACAAACCAATGCTATAAGAAAGTACTGTTTAAGTTCTACTGTACAAGGCAGAAGTTATTAAAATCATTTGTACATGTAATTAATACAAGGGTTCTCCATGGGGAACCCGATCAGTTCGGCGCCTCCGTTTCGGCGCTACCGGTTCGGCGCCTCCGTTTTGGCGCCGCCGGTTCGGCGCTGTAACGTTTCGGCGCCAGAGCTTTACCAAAGAATCACACCAGGGAAACTATTGTATTAAAGAGGTATTAAAAACTTGGTCCATAAGATGCGACAGAAGTAGTGTTTTAAAAAAAACTGAAAAATTGGTCGCCGGAGAAAAACCGTTTTTTTTTTCAATTTCGCTACTTTGGAAAAGAACATTTTGTTTTTTACTTTTACCCTGACAACATTTTATGATCAATGAATTAGTTAAAAGGTTAGTTGATGTTCAAAACATACATATAAATAAAAAATCTACAATGGGACCGCGTCTGACAAAGTTTTGAAGCAAAATGTATGTTTTCTGAATCTGAGACAAAGATGCCTAAGGGCCAGAAGGGAACAGAACGTTTTTCATGTACAAGGGTTCTAATGACATATATTGCATTCCTAATGTAAATTGGAAGTGTTTTGTACATCTTTAACGTATGATCATCCAATTGAACGAAAACTAAACAACAAAAGCATTAGGTGTGTTAAGTAGTGGATATTGGTGATAAAAAAAAAACAATTTCGTCAATAAAACCACGGTTTTTTTACTTCGTGGAAAAAAAATCCTGTTTTTTTTCTTCAAAATTTCCGGTTTTTCCCCGGCTTTTAAAACACTAGACGGAAGAACAGATCCAGGGGCTGTTTTCATGGAAGAGATGCAATGAGACGTTTATACTTCAGTAAGCACTTGAAAAATATAATATTTTTATTTAAATGATTTTAATTATGAAGTGTTTTTTTTTCGACGGAAAATGAATGTATTTTTTATTTACAACATAAACAGGCTGAGCTAAATCAGGGACGTAACTAGTGAGGAGCAGAGAAACAGGATTCAGGGGCGCTACTCGTAATTTCGTAATGGCTCAATTTATTATTTTATATTCAAGGAAAATAAGTTTCATATTTAATTACAATGCATTCTGCATACCTTTGGAACAATTTTTATATACATATAAACAGATAGGAACGTCATGTTAAACTGCAAGGTTCGAGGTCGAGGTTCAAGTCCGATGGCGAAGTCGAGGTTGAAGTCTAATCTCAGGTCGAGGTTAAACTACCATTTTAACTAATTTCTCTATTTATATTACGAATGAAACCTCCATCTCATTAGCACCCTTGTACACGAGAGAAACATCCTGTCCTATTATGGCCCTTAGACATCTTTAGCTCAAAGCATGAAAACTTAAATAATGCTTCATAACTTTGTCAGGAGCAGTCCCAAACTTTATTGACGATTTTTTTTTAACTCGAATATTCACTACTTACCCCATCTTATGCATTTCTTGTTTAGGTTTAGCAAAAGTAACAGTTCTTACGTTAAAAATGTACAAAAACTTTATATTGAAATTAGAAAACCAATATATCTTATTAGCACCCTTGTACATAACAGACAATTTCCATCCATTTAAGTCATTTAGGCATCTTTGGCTCAGACCGTGCAACTTAAATAATGGTTCAAAACTTTGTCAGAAGCAGTTAGAAGCAGAGTACACGAAATAATGTTTTAAGTACTTCATTGATCATCAATTGTCGTCAGAAGACAGTAAAAGTACAAAGTGCATCACTATGTCATAAGGTATGTTAATAATTTCCGTTTTCCTCACTTTGGCGCCGAACTGAACTGGCGCCGAAACGGTAGCGCCAAAACGTAGCCTGCGCCAAAATGGTGGCGCCGAAACGGCGGCGTCGAAACGGAGGCGCCGAAACGTAGCGGACCCCTCCATGGAATTGATCTAATAAAATTCTATATCTTGTTAATATTAACAAATGAACAACTTTACTAAGCATTAAAATTTGCAATTAAACGCTTGAGTAAAATGTCATTTCTATTGCTTGTAGTTATAAAATTGATTTTTTTTTGTTTTCTGTTTCGGCATTACGTATCTTATACTTTCTGTAAAGTACTTACGCTGTATTTCGTTCGTCAATATCTTATTTAAGATTTTTTATCAGTATTTCTGCGTCTATATTCTAATTTATCTCTGTTAAAATATTCACACCAATAGTTGTACCCATATAAATAATAAGGTAACTTAAATTTGTAACAGATAATCCTGATGAATGACTTTTGAACTGATTCAATCTTTCAACATGCTGTTTGTGTTAAGTCATCCCACACGGTGGATCCATATTCTAGCTTTGGTCTAACTAAGTATTGTATACGATTGAACTAAAAGTATATATATTTCAATTTGTGTGAACTCGTTCCATTGGTTGATAATATAACCTATCAGTTTCCTGGCTTCTGCGATGACTTTGTTAATGTGGTTAGCAAATTTTTGACTAAAGTCAAAGTGAATACCAATATCTTCGACTTCATTTACCGGTACTTTGGCAATGTTTGTGTTATTCACTATATATCTACTGGCATAGTATTGAATTTTTATTTGTATAGCTGATAAATTTTGTCTTTGGGAATTTAGTTTCATCTTGTTCTCCCAGCACCACTGAACTATACCATTTACATTTTCTTGTAATAAATTGTTATCTCTTCTGCTGTTGACCTCTCTAAAATTTGGAAGTCATCAGAAAATAGAAGGATTTTTGAGCTCTTAACATGAATACCAATATCATTAATGAATATATAAAATAATAAAGGCCCCAGGGGAGAACCTTGCGGTACACCATTAGCTATTATGTCTTCACTAGAAATGTTGTTACCTAATTTTCCTCTAAAGATTCTATTTGTTAAGTAACTTCTGAACCATTTGACATAAGATGGAGAAAGACCAATGTTTTCTAGTTTTGCAATTAGTATTACATGGTTTACACTATCGAAAGCTTTAGCTAGATCTATGTAAAGTACATAAGTTAGTGATCTGGTACTACTAAACACTTGTATTGAGTTAGATAATTGACATAAATTTGTTTCTACAGATATACCAAGTAAAAAGCTATGGTAATCCTTGTTTAATAATAATAATAATAAAAATTCTATGGCTTATGAAATTGCAACTTTATAAACGCAGTACAAACGTTCGTCATTGGATTCTATCCGGGCAAGTTCAAGTCAGTTTTCATCTTGAATATCTACCTGTCTCAGATCACTTCTAATATCGTTATACCAACGACGTCTTGGTCTTCTCAACGGTCTCTTTCCCTCCGGCTTACCAAATAAGGTAGAATATTATCTTCGTTTTCCGCCATCCAAGCTACATGCCCATATTAGCCTTCGTGATTTCATTATTCTTATAATATCGGGTGAATCATACAGTCTGTGGAGATCTTCATTATTCAGTTTCCTCCATTTTCTTTTCACCTCGGCCCGTTTCGGTCCGTATACCTTACTTAAAATAGCGTATTTTCAAACACACGTAATTTGTGTTCATCTGGTAGGGCCGTACTCTAACTTTTGCAACCGTAAAGTATTACCGGCAGAATAACCGTTATCTATATTTTAAATTTCAGTTTTCTTGTTATTAATCTGGACTGAATAGATGCAAGCGTTGCTTGCTTTTAATCAGCTTTTTGTTTCTTCTGTGATTTCATTCTTGCTTGTTACATATTCTCCCAAGTATTTAAATTTATTTACTTTCTCTATGATTTCATTCTTAATTGTTATGTATCTAATTCCCTTCATCCTGTGTGTTTGGCTTGTTATCGTGTATTTTGTTTTCTCGACGTTCACCTGTAAGCCTGTCTCATCGCAAGGTTATACTGAAACGTCGTTGTTACTTTGTAGTACATCTATATCATCCCCTATTAAATCTAGATTATCCGCGTATAAGAACAGTTGGTTTAAACAATTCAATGTTAGTCTCTTTTGTTTTTACAATAGCATATTCTACGAGAAAGTTAAACAGTTGTGGTAACAAGACATCACCTTGTTTCAATTCGCTGCGAATCTCAAAATTATCTGACATCTACACCTGCTGGATTCGCTCAGACACATTCTTACTAGTTGAACAAGATCTTTTTTTTTTTTAATTTCAAATTCTACCAGGATATCGTGTAGTGTTACCCTTTCGATAGTCATATGCTTTCTTAAAATCTATGAACAACTGGCGAAACATCCCATTGTATTCCCATTTCTTTTCTATGATTAGTCTCAAGGCAGAAATCTGATGTTGCGTAGATACATTTTTTAAATTCGCATGGGATCCAATTATTTCATTTACGTATACGGTTTACAGGATGTCACTCAACACTTTGTAACATATTGAGACTAAATAGATTCCGCTGTAATTATTACATTAAGATTTATTGCCCTTTTTGTAAATCTGAACTATTACTGAACTTTTACATTCCTTTGAAAACTCCTCCTTTCTCGATATAGAATTTACTAATTTATGTAGTTTCTTGACTACTTCCGTTTCTCCCGCTTTAATTAATTCCGCTGGAATGTCATTAATTCCTAGTAATTTCAAAAATTTTCAATTTCTGTATCAAAATTTCGACCTCGATCTCGCTAGGTTCGGGTATCAACGACTTTGCAGCATGGATTTTAAATTCCTCCGTTTGTTCTCCGTTGTGTACATTAAGAAGCTTGTCGAAATAGCTTTCCCATGCATAGTTAATTTTAATTGGCTCCGTCTAAAGAACTCCACGTTCGTTTCTAAGCATCTCGGTTTATATCATTTCCTCACGAGTTTACTTGTTTGTATAGATCTCGTATATTATTTGTCTTATTGTCTATCTCCTGAATTTTCCGAGTCAAGTACTCTCGCTTCCTGTTTCTAAACCGCGTGTGAATTACGTTTCGCGTTATTGTAGTGTTATGCATCTGCTTTTGTTGTATTGTTTAGCTACCGTTGCCTTGCTTGTTTTCGTTCCTCATAGAGCTTAATGCACTCTTCATCAAACTAAGGATTGTTTTTTTCTGTTGTTTCTTCTCACTTACACGTTATTATTCTGTCTCCTTCACAGTATCTCGAATCGCCTGCCACATGTTATTTACAACAATTTCATTACTATTTCTAATGACATCTTCATTATTATTCAAATCGGATAAGATTTCGAACCTATTTGATATTTCGATTTGGTAATCTGACTTTACGCCGTAGTTATACAATAATTTAACATCAAACTTCCGTTGTTTTGAACCTTTGCTGTCCCTGTTCACGATGCACAACTTTCTCCTCACTTTTGTGATCATTAACTGATGGTCGGTGTCAACTTTCGCTCCTCTGTACGTCCATTATGTTGGTATGTCTTCTTGTATTTACTAATACATGACTGATCTGGTTATGTGTTTTGTCATCCGGAGATGTGCATGTGTATTTGTATATATCTTTGTGTTCAGTAATAAAAATTGTATTATTATTTGGTCTTTCCGTATAAGACAAAGTCTCTTGACTAAGCTATTCCGAATGCGAATTCCACTTTGTCCTATTTTGAGTACTTTTCCTCTTCATTTTGATATCCGTTCTAAATCATTTATTCTTTTTACAGCACTCTATATACAGCGTTCTATTATTCATTACCATGGTTCCTCATAGACATCAATTTCCATCATCCCTATATGAAATTCTATAATCCTTTCTGCTGAAGCATATGTTATTTGCATTATCAATTTTTTTCTTATTAAAGCATTACCAATTAATGGAAATATTAATATGCGGCTTAAAGAACAAAACAACGAACACACACTCACATACACAGGAGAAAATAAGAGAATCATACATACTCTGTTACTCTTTGGAACTAATGAAATTATCCAATAAATATAATTGAGGTAATGGGATGATAATATTAATGATGGTTTTACTCAGAGAAAATTAACACTTAAAGAGTAGGATAATTTGAACAGAGCTTAGACCAGGGGGATACAAGCTCACATAAATGTTTTATTTCTAACATGAAAACAGAATAACATACTTATATTCAGTAACCATATTGCATAGACTACACAGGCACTGTGACATTTATCGCAGTTAACTCTAGCCTCGTGAACGAAAACAGCAATAGATAACACCATACGTAGATTTTTGTAGTAGCAATCAGGGAGGCAGCACCTTACAGTCAAAATAGGCACTTGTAGAAAGTTATCGATCATTAATAGTGGGATAATTGTGGGACCAGGACGATGGGGTACACAATAGTGAAGTTGGGATGGTGAGGACTCTGTACGTTCCTGACTCACGTTATAAGTTTGACGTGAGTACATCACATTGAACGTCACTTGTGCCCACCCGCGATCGATATAACTTCCTAATCGAATGACCTAAACCCCGGGTAACATATTGAGAACCATGTGATTTGAAAGCCGGCTAACGAATGAATCTCATTGTTACTACAGCAGTATCTACATAGGGTTATGATTTTGAACCGAGACCATGGACAACTTACACAGGTAGCGTACTCAAATGAATCTCTGTTCCAGTTATTTCTGATCGGCGGAAACGCCAGGTATGTCCTTGAACCGTCCGTGTTTTCAAGGAATTATTCAGGTCGGTATTGTTTCTGTAATAGTGTGGAGCGTACACTGGTAGGACATTGTACCAGTCTAGTTTCTTCGTGTTGAGTACTCCTTAACTGGACATTGGCCTTTGTAGACAACCCATTCATTGAAATTATGTTATCCTTTCGTGGTGGATTCTTACAACCACAAAATGCGCCACGCCATAGATCCAGAGTGCCCGCGGAATGTTTTAAAGAAGCAGTTTGCAAATTTCGTGATGAGAGAGTAGCTGTTTGACCCTACGGATATAAATCATGAGAAACATGAATTGGATGCTGTGGAACAAGCCATGGACTACAACTAAGCCTGCGTAGATGTGACAATTCGGGACTATCTTGAGATTCTGAATTATTGCTCCATACCAAGGAGTCCAGCCGCTCTTATGCGAGTCAAGGAAGGGTATTAGGTAAATATCCTACGAAATAAGTTCACTGAGTATGTATGTATATCTTTCATGCTAATTTAGAATGAGACAAGTGAGACGAAGCTTACTTTGTGGACTGTGCACACGTGCTACTGTCAGACTTCAGTAGCGGACGTCCTATTTGGATGATCTATGCAGGCTCGAACACGTCCTGCCGACACCTCAACCATCTTTATAACCCTAGTAGTTTCTGGGTTGAAAATTACTGGAGAAAGGATGCCTGTTGAGAACCACTCATTCCATGAACATTTATTTGAACTGTTCTTGCCCATAACTTTCCAACGACACCTTAAGTATCTTTGTAGTCCTGGTAGTTCCTGAGTTAAAAGTTGTCGACAGACAAACAGACATAGAGCTTGTATAAAACTTCCCAACAGCTGCTGCTGAAAACCAAAAGCAAAAACAGATAATTTCGTTGGGTACACTGTACAAGTGTACATTTATAAGACAAACTTTTATATATTGAGATAAATTTAATGTTCAGTATTAAATTTAAGTTTATAATATTCAGTGCTTTTAAAATTGAAATGACCTATCACAAAGCGCACTAAAAGTGGAAAACAACAATTTCTTTCAAATAATAAATTCTTTTTTTAAGATAATCTTACAAGGAAAAACGAAAACTCACTTCATGAGAACCCCGGCAGCCAGTTAAGTTTTTGGCCGAAAGAAAAGAAACAATCTTATCTCCTATAGACCACTGGAAGAAGGGGATGATGCTGTCTTACCTTTATTTTTATCTTTAACTGTTCGATAGAATTCAAGTTTAGAAAGCTGGCCGACCATTCAACCTTAGTAACGTCCTCATTTTTCCAGGACTCAATGAGCTACAGTAATTGGTCGTGGGCGAGCATAAATGACCATGAAAACAAAATAAGGATCAACTGGGCCACCGAAAGATCGACACTTACGATTTCTGAATTATAGCCCGGAGTAGTACAAGACTCAAAATATCTGTAGTCAGGATGTCAACCGATCATAATACCGTCCAATAACATCAAAATACCAAGGACAAAGTGCAGGGCGTAAGTTGTAGTGACTTTCCTCCCCAGTGTGAACTTTCGTCTCATTCTATCTACCTTCGTGAGCTGACCGGTACCTCTAAAACATACCGTTAGGTAATTCTATTAAAAATATATCAGCAACATAAAAATCTATCTCAGTTGGTAGAGTGTTAGCTTAGCAATTGGAAGGTCCTGGGAGCGATCCCAGCGACCGCTCATCCTGACTAAGGGTTTTACGGAGTTTTTCCTTAGTCATATCAGGAAAATGCTGGGATGGCACCGACTAACTACCATAGGTCCTGGATGAGTACTTTCCAACATTCTTTTCTCCACCCTATCCCAGCCTTAGTCTAAGATGCCCAAAGGCCATAAATAAAATCAAATAGAAAGACTTACTTCAAGAACAAAAGGAATTTGAAGTCTGTATTTTTGTTTATGTTTTTTTGGAATTAAGTCTTTTGAAATATCTGTACTGGCTCTAGGCTGGCCACGCTCCCAGTCTGCGGAATTCTGTGCTCCAGGTCTTGAATTCAAGTTATATCGGATTCCATTGAACACAGTGATTTACATTACTCACACGAAAAGAATAAGAAAGAGTGAGCGCCCAGTTAGCGCGATCGGTAGGGTACGATTGTTGGTGCTGTTGACCTAACGCACAACAACACGCAGACTTATACAGGTTCATATGTATATATTAAATTTCTAAAGTTGTTAAATGTAATGTAAAAAATAATTCTGAAAATTAAACTTAATATTCCAAGTAAAAGTAAAAACGTTCTGAAATTTAGAAAATTCCACTGAAGATTTCATTGTTTTATTAGATTGAAAGCTGTATTCGCTTCCTTCTTCTGATGCAAGCACCTAAGAGCCAACTCTTTATTAAATGACTGCTATAGACCTTACAGAGATGCAGAGGCGGGGAAAGCAGAATAAGGGCACTTATCTCCAGAAAATATAGGATATACGGCGAAAGCAAGATAAAGAAAAGAGAAGGGTTGGAGATGGGGGAAAATTCTCCATGCTGCGAAAATTCTTACTTTTTGATGATGGCTTTTGGGGTTCATGCATATTTTGCAAAACCTTTCTTTTCTCTTGTTGAGAATCTGGGTATTAAAATTAATCCTCGTTGTTGTGTGCGGGCGGGCAGGCAATCAGGCTGCCAGGCAAGGGTGGATCCGATATTCGATAATGAATTTGCCTTAGCAGAAGATGTGAAAGTACATATACAGCTTTCGGGGGGGGGGGGGGAGAGTTAAACGTATTTCGACTTAAATAATGAATTTTGAGAGCTTGTTCAGCAGTACATGAAACGAGATTATCTTTTGACCTCTCCCTTCTTCTTTTCGCTACGTCACCCCTACCTCTCCTTTTCTCTCTGTCTATCTTCATCCATCTCCATTTCACTCTTGTCTCCTTCACTCTCAAAATTTATTTTCCTTCTGGCCTGTCTGCTATTTTAAGTCATCTCTTTTTGTATTTGAAGTGGTTGTTAAATATCTTTAGATCATGAGGATCTGTTTGAAACTTAAAATAAATCAATGATTTAATCTATCTGTTTGTGTGTCTCTCTCTATCCATCCATCCATTCGTCCGTGTGTATGTTTGTTCATAGTCAGTCAGTCAGTCAGAGTAATGTCGTTTCTTGCAAGAAGTATCGAGCTAATTAGCTCATGACTTCTATATGATTGAGATGACAGTTGAATAATTTATATGTGATTGTATAGGGAGCAACTGTCGCATCCCTAGGGCAAGTCAATTAATATCAAAAGTAGGCTGAAGTAATAAATATGACGAGGCTAGGAGGAAGGAAAGTTATTTATTTGTTCGTTTAGCGAAGCGAAGATGTTAAAATGTGATCAGGGAGGCTAAGTTGGAATTAGTTCCTTCCATAAAATGTAGATGTATTTGATTTGTCTAATACATATGCTTTAAGACAGGTGATCTGTGTTGTAGGTAGGGGTATTATGTAGGATGAGACGTACGGTGAATATTTAGGATAGAATGAGCAGTACCATTGGTGTGTAAGGTTGGGTGAGGTGAATGTAGCATGCAATTCCAGAAGGATCGACACTGAAATTCGGCAAGCATTGGAAGTGACAGATCTTCGTGGAGTTGCATTATCCTAGTGTCTCTGCTATGTCCAGTGATTATCCTTGCTGTTCGATTTTGCACTCTTTGTAGTTGAATGTGATATGATTTTGCTGCATGTTGCTAAAGAAGGAGAGAGCGTATCATCATTTTGTATAAGTTAAGCTTAGCTGATAAGGTGAGTTCTCTGCTTCTAAATAACGGATAGAGGGCCAGAAGTCGAGAGACTGCTTTGCTAGCAACAGTTTTGAGATGATTTTGAAAAGGTAAGGTCCTATCCAGATCTACACCAAGATAACGTGTCTGTGGATTGTATTGAAGTTGAGTTCCAAAGAGTATGAGGGGCTGAAGAAGGTTCGTATGACGCTTTGGAAAGTGAACAACAGCTGTTTTGTCGGCATTTAATTTCATCCTCCATTTTGTAGTCCATTTCTCAATGGAAGTGAGATGACGTTGAGCGTATAGATGGGAGTAACGAAGGTTTCTTGAGGAGGCAAAAATGGCAGTGTCATCAGCAAATGTGGCTAATTTAGTATGTGGATGAGTAGGAATGTCTGATGTGTATAAGTTGAATAGTAAGGGAGCCAATACCGATCCTTCTGGGACGCCAGCAGTGATTGGATGGGTAGTTAATGAATATCCTTGGTAATGAACATAGAAGTTGCGATTTTGTAAGTATGATCGAAAGAGTCGAATGTATTGGTCATATTCTATTCCTAGTTTTTTTTACGAAAGAGCTATGCCAACGTTCTATAGAGTGCGCGTCTTAAACGCGACTAATTGAAAGGTATAACCAATCAAATTAGTCTTCGTCTTTATATTATTTCCCCGTCAAACATCGGTAAGAAGCCATTTTCGGCATTTAAAATTAACATGAAAGTTTATGATACTAACAATATTCCAACAACTCAAATGCCTCTTCCAAGGCTTAAATATAATGAAAATACTCACACGAGTCCAGCAAGGATTATCAAAACTCACACCAAATTCTCACCACACTTTCTACAATAGTGCAAATCATCGTTTCTGTCATTGATGATGGCACTGAATAAACCTAAACTAGCACGTCACTTACGGCTTGCTTTCTTCAACGCTGATGGAGTATTCAAGCAAAAACATCTCATTCAATACTTTCTACTTGAGCACAGTATTCTTAGATATTCTTTTGCTCAATGAAAGCCATCTTGAACATTACCAACTTTGAAAAATTCGCAACTACACTGTTCTTCGTACTGATCTCTTCGTACTTCGTACACTGGCTTTAAAAGGAGGCACTGCCATCATCTACAAAGAGTACTTATCAGTTGACCAACCCACACTTCCTGCTCTCCAATCCATAGAAGCCACTGGTATCAAACTTCACACACCGGATTCAGATATAATTTTTATAGCTGCATACAAATCTCCACCTACTCCCTTAAATATTGATGACATTCGTAAATTAAGTGCTCTAGAAACTAGAATCTGCATTGCTGGTGATCTAAACTTTAAGCATTCAAATTGGAACTCTCGGTCTGACAACACTGCGGGGAAAAAGTTATATCGTGCATTATCACAACTTCCTGTCACTCCACTTGCACCCACTGAACCAACGCATTTTCCTACTAATGGAACCAGACCTGATGTACTAGACGTGGCATTACTAAAAGGAATTGCAGTAACAGATGGACCTCATGCTATTCACGCCTTAGATTAGGACCACATATCTGTACTTATGGAAATTTATCAACTTCACTCAATAGTAACTCGACAACTTCCACCTGTTTACACAACTGATTGGGATCGCTACAGTCAACTTGTTGCTCGCACTACTGACACTCGCATACCTCTTCACTCACAACATGATATTAACAAAGTAGTTGACATTATTACCACTACCATTAAATCAGCCTTACATGCGACCACCACTTCCTTACATCAACATTTCAATAGCAAGCAGCTTATTCCTGAACAATTCCGAACACATGCTTTAATAACCTTAAAAAGATGGTTGCGTCGAAAATGGCAAAACAAAAGAATTCGGCAATACAAAATTATCTGGAATTTCTTATCACGTCGTGTCAAATTCCGACTCCAGCGTCTTGCAGCACAAGCATGGTCAGCTAAACTGCAACAACTCACAGCGCCAAACCACGAATTTTGGACCTTAGTCAAATCCTACACCAAATCAACTCCGAAAACCATAAATCGACCATTACATGGACTCCAGGGTCGTGTCTATTCCTCACATGAGAAAGCTGAAATTCTTGCTGAACATCTGGAAACCCAATTCATGGTAAATGCCGATCCATACGATGACGATACAATAGACTAAGTTCATCAATATCTAAATTCACACTCCTTTGACCATCCGTTTGACCCAGCCACACTCATCACTCCACATGAAGTTGCATCTGTCATCAAGAAACTACACAATCGTCATGCTTCTGGACCCGACAAAATCTCTCCACTTGCATTAAAACGACTTCCACGCAAAATGCTTGTTCTAATAACAAACCTTTTCAACGTAATTCTCCAACATAGTCACTTTCCTCCTCAATGGAAGATTGCTAAAGTCGCAACCATACCAAAACCTGGCAAAGATCTGCTTTATCAGCAAAATTTCCGTCCGATCAGTTTACTCTCCACACTCAGCAAAGTGTTTGAGAGACTCATACATGCACAACTTCACAAATTTGTACAAACTCAAAATTTAATTCCTCACCATCAATTTGGCTTCCGCTCTCAACATGATACAACTGCTCAACTTGTACGCGTAGTGGAAGAAATCACCTTGAACTTCAACAATTGTGGACATACCATTGGTATTTTCTTAGACACATCCAAAGCATTTGATAGAGTTTGGCATCAAGGCTTATTCTATAAACTCAGTAAAATGGGATTTCATCATCAATATCTACGTCTTCTGAAATCATACCTACAAAATCGCAGCTTTTATGTTCACCATCAAGGATCAAAATCTACCATCCATCCCATCACTGAAGGTGTACCACAGGGCTCAGTCCTGGCGCCACTTCTCTTCAACTTATATACATCCGATATACCCACACATTTGCATACAAAACTAGCAACTTTCGCTGATGATACTGCCATTTTTGCTTCATCCCGCAACTCTCATCTTTATGCACAACGTCATCTGGATTCTATTGAAGATTGGACAACAAAGTGGAGAACGAAACTAAACACAGAAAAAACAGCTGTAGTCCATTTCTCGAAAAGGCATACAAGACTCTTACAGCGTCTTATGCTTTTTGGAACGCCATTGCAATACAGCTCACAAGCACGCTACCTTGGCATAGATGTGGACAGGACCCTCTTGTTTCAAGCTCATTTGAAAACTGTTGCCAGTAAAGCTCTAAATCGCCTTTTAGCTTTATACCCACTATTCCGTAGTCGAGAAATCACAATAGAAGCTAAACTCAACATCTACAAGATGATGATCCGATCCATTCTCACTTATGCTGCCCCTGCATGGCAACATGCAGCATCGACTCACCATGTACAGCTCCAACGAGTCCAAAATCGCGCAGCCAGAATGATCACTGGACATAGTCGAGACACTAGAATCCTGCAGCTACATGAAGACCTCTCTCTACCCATGCTAAATGATGTCATCAAACTGCAATGTCACCTCTTTTGGAATCGCATAATCCATTCTCCAAATCCATCCTTACACTCCATAGGCACTGCCAATCCCATTCGCCACATCCATCGAATGCCACATCCCACCTAACACTCCAATCTACATTACAGATAACCTGTCTTTAATTCCAGATTAAATATACATACAATTCATTACCTTAATTTTATGGAAGGATATTTAACATCTTAGCTTCCCTGACCACACTTTAACAAGTAAGCCTCGCAGACCCCTTCCTCCCAGCCTCGCCACCTCATATGCTTAACTCAAATTTTTTGGCATTCATTGACTACCTTAGGGATGCGACAGTTGCTCCCTAATCAACCACATATTGAAATTTATCAACCCGTCAGTCCAATCATATTGAAGTCATGAGCCTAAGCTCGATACTTCACGCATGAAACGCCATTACTCTGACTGACTGACTGACTGGGAGACGACAGTAGTTTGCGATTTCTGGAACAGGAAAGACCTCAACTACCTTTTGATATGTTGTAACTTGTAGAACAACTTAAGCTTCGTCTGACTGGTCTATAGTAGTTTCTGGAAGGCATCGGTAACTTAGTGTTTTCGGCACTTATACTCATGAAAGTCTATGGGAGGGGACATTTTGTCGCAAATTTTAAACCAAGAGTACGAGGTGACCTCAACGATGTTTCGACATGTTGTAGAGCTAATTAGGCTTCGTCTAAACATATAATTGTTTTCGGAAACCATGAAGAACTTCGTGTTTTCGGTACTTATTCACATGGAAGTCTATGGGAAAGGGACAATTTGTCGGAATTTCTGGACCGGAGGTGGGAGATGGCACAACTATCTTTGATATGTTGTAGAGCTAATGAAGTCTCGTCTTAAGAAACTATATAATCGTCACCTCCTACCTTTGCAACCGAAATCACGACAAAGTATCCCCTCCCATATATTTCTATGCACGTAAGTGCCGAAAAGACTATGTTCCCAATATCTTCCTGAAGCGATTATAGGCCAGCCCGACGAAGCTTAAGTGGCTCTACAATATATAGGTAGAAATCTCAGGTCACCTCATCCTTCTGCTCCACAAATCGCAAAAGAATGTCGTTTCCGCATATACTTCTATGTTAATTTCAAATGCCGAAAAATATACCTTGCCGATTTTTGACAAAAAAAAAAAATCATTATTACTCAGGACGAGTACAACTTTCATTTCCTTTTAAATATCAATTAGTCGCGTTTTAGGCACGCAGCCTATGGAAAGTGGTCATAGGCTCTTTACTTTGGACTTAATGACGTTGCTCCGTCCTGTATGTATTCATGGTTTAGTATTTTCTCCTACTGGTCTGTGTTACTTTCCTGCTCATGTGATCTGTCAAACACAGTTACTAGGTTTCATTTGTTATGCTGGTGTGAATAGTCCCCGTAACCATTTTTTCTCCTTTTCCGGCTTCAATCTATGTTTTTTTTTAATATGACTACCAAAGCGAAATCTCTATATTTTCATCTTGTCATTAAATTAACATGTAAGAATCAACAGTTGTGTATTAAGATGTTACATCCGGAGATTCTTATCATAAAGGGTATTTATATATAATGTTTTTTTTTTTAAATGTAGAGTCATTTAGGGAAAGGCACTATAGGGGAGAATGAGTTAATCACTGTGTAAGGTAACAAAAGCTGAACCTAGCGAAACGTAAAAGTCAGTCAGTCAGATAATTTGGTGGTTTTATGAGGAATGAAGTGTCGAGCGTTAGCCCATGACTTCAATTTGATGTGAAATGGCTTGGATGAAGTGTACAGGACGCCACTGTTGCAGCCCTGGAAGTGTATATGAAGTGTACAAAAAAATTTATTTAATATGAACAGTTGCTATGACAACAATTGAAAGAAGAGGAAGATGTTTGAAGTATTGCCGGTGAACTTGAATCACAATAGATGGTGAGGGTTTTAATGTATCATGAATTTTAGAAATTGAAAATTTACGTGTTTATTTTTGAATTGCAGAGAATATTGTCTGTAAAATGTCAATAACAATACAGTTTTGTGTAGTTTTCTGTAGAGCTGAAGCGATTGAAATCTTGATTGAGAGTGTCGAGAAGATCACTGGAAGAAAGATCTTTAAAAAAATTTAAGAAATCCTTAAGTGATTCACTAAAGTTAGTCTTAGGAGATGATGATGCAGTCTTAACATAGTATTTTTGGACTCCCTGAGGAGAATTTCTGACAGAATCCTCACTTTTCTTTTTTGTTTCGGCTTGGCGTGTTGTTATTATCGTTTGCAGAGCTGAGCAGCCACGGTAGTTTGCTGGATGAGGACCACCACAATGAACACATTTGGCCTCTTCTTCTCTGGTTTTCTTAGAACATTCAGAAGACAGATGATCGGAAACACATTTGAGTCATCTTGGAAGATTAAAGCACGAAGATTGAACGTGTCCGATGCGTTGACATTTGAAGCACTACTATAGCAGTTGGTCATCTATACAATTCAATTTGAATAAAATGATGAAGTAAATCTCTTTTTGAGAATATCACAAGATTTTCTTTACTTAGAGTGACTAAGAAAAGCAGATATTGAATTTTCTGTTGCGATGTTTTATCTTTTCCATGCAGTTGACTAACAGAAATGACTTAGAAACCTTGAATTGAGAGATCAGCAGAAATTTCTTCTACAGGAGTATCAAGTGGCAATTTACGAATGACCACTTTAAGCGGACGCTCATTTTTCTTATTTTCAGCAGCAAATTGCAGTTTCTGTTGCAGACAGAATGTTTGAATTTTGTCAAAATCGGACTTTGACTTAGTTTGAAATTTGATTTAATCAGAAGTGTGGTGTATAACCGGATGGTCAGTGCATGTGGCTGCCAAACTTTTACAAAAAGAATAGCGATTTTTGATACCATAAATGAATAAGGCTTTGGTTGTTTTGAAGATCTAACAGAATTTGAATTTACTTGTTCTGACTGAGAAGGAGAGCCTTCAGACATTTCAGGATTTAATGATTGATAAGAATTTGCTGTGGAGATTGGTGGAGAATGACCATCAATAATTGAAGATTTGACAGTTTTCTTGGGCAGCTGATAGCCTTCCACATCCATGGGTAATTCAGTGGCATTGATACTGAGAGAATCAGGTGATGAACCTATCGATATATCGTAAGAAACTGATAAAAGCTCTCTAAAAGCAAGGTACACCTTTCTTCATTATAGGAGGATGAGGAATCATGAGAATGAGTGAGTTGAAGTAGTCTGGAAGCATCTATTGTTTAGATATTTGTTACGCTTTGTATCTTTGGTGCTGTTATAGTTTTACGTCGCCCAAAAATGGGAAATTTACAGGAGAAATGGACTTCGTGGATAAATAAAGGAATGTAAAATGTGCGCTGCGCTACTTGTCTAAAGTGCCTAATTACTGTAAATAACGAAGGTTTCTTACCCGCTTAAAAGGGCAAGGTTCGGCCATTGTAAGGAAACGACGATGTGAAAACCGATCGCAGCGCCATGAATACGACTCCCTTGCGGTTGCAAATTAGCGGAAAACAGTGGTAACCTCTTGTAGTCGCCTGTGCAATAAAAAAAACCGCACCTGACCTTAACTAACCTCCGAGTGCCCTTGGTCACTACTTTTATTAAATTTCTTAATGCGTGTAAATAACAAAGATTTCTTACCCGCTTCATAGTGAAGTGTTCGGCCATTGAAACAGTGGTAACCTCCTGGAGTCGCGTGTGCAATAAAAAAAACCGCACCTGACCTTAACTAACCTCCGAATGTCCTTGATCACTATTTTTATTAAGGTAAGTGCAGATGTTTTAAGTGTCTATAAGTATATCCAAAGCATTGTAAGTGTAATTGAGGGAAAATCCTGAAAGCATGCGAAAACGTGCGTATATGGCCCGAAGTGCATATAGTGTAACAGTACCGGAATGGGATGTTCAAGCAGCGTTGCGCGCATAAATTTAGCTTTCGGAAGTGAAATAGAAAGGAACAGTGAAAATCCGAACGAAAAATATCAAGTGGTTGTCTGGCGACGTAAAACTATAACTGCATGGTACCTTTTTTTAATTTGAATTTACGTTGTGTCCAGTAGAGTAAGTAACACCTCTACGAGGGACTTCCACTTGCTTTGCCCTTTAATATTAGTGTCACAACATCTGCATGCCCAAACTTCGTGCTCCCCACGCACCGGGTTGGTTTTTACGCCTAAAAGCTTTAGGCATTTAAGGCTCAGACCGGGATAGGGTAGAGGAAAATATTCGGGAAGTCAGCCAGTACCTAAGTTCAACGTAATATACCTGCGTTGTTATTCATAGCAGATACCAGATTTTTCAAGCAGATCTCTGCCAGTAGTTATTTGTGCTTAGTCTACTTAAAATGCAAATATATATGATGAAGCTGTCATTTTCAGTTGTCATTTGTTTTTCTAATATGTTGAATTAAGGCGATATTCTTAGATTGTAGTGACTCCTCAAATAGTTGATAATAAAGACTTCGAGATTCTTTCATTGGACCATTCGAATGTTGCAAAATTGTTAATTGATTGGCCTGATACGCCACCTTTCAGAGGTTTGGAATATGATGTGTGCCTTATGATACGAAATTGTGAATCCATCTCACAGTATTTAAAATTACCAAAAACTTCCTGAAAAAGGAGGTAAATCAGGAAACTGAGTGATATTCCCTGCAGTCCTCTTCTACCATATGGTGGTGGTGAAGGGCACTACTAAAATTTAATAAGGTAACATAAAAATATTCACTAAAATTGTGGGTCGTTTTAGTTGAAATAACCACTATATCATAACATATTATTGCATTATCAGATTATATGCGCAACTCGCTCACTGTACGTAAACAATGTATCTTCTATGCTATTATATGTTTTTGTAGTATAGAAGTGTACCAAAAATACAAACTTTGATAACAGTGTAGGAAATTCTGAACTCCGAATAAAATCCTTCTTACAAAATAATCGTCTTATCCTGTCCCACCTTCCCCTACGTGTTAAATAAATATCGTAGAGTTCCTATTTCTTTTCCTTTACCCTTTGCTGAATACAGTACATAGAAAATGAGAAGTAAACATATGATAATAAACAAATTCCTACACCAAAGCATCCTGTTAGTTTTGGTTTAACTTACGAAAATTTGAAAACAAGAAAACAAAATTAGTGACTCGATGAAGGGCATGTAAACCCTTCTTTTCTCTAAGGAAGTAAACACTGAAGTGGTTTGTTGAACTTTTACTCAAGAGACAAAGTAAATGGCGAGTAGGATAAGGCTTTTGGAGGGTCTTCTCTCACCTCCAAGTTTACACAAGTACTTTCTTAAGAGGCAGTGTAGCAAAACCTATAAAAACATATATAAACTAGACAAGAAACAGAAAAAAAGAAGATCATGTGGACTAGGAAAATGACTTCCATCAGGGTTTTCTTTGTGGTGGCATCTACTGGATATTTTTGTAAGTTGTTTTCGTGCAGATATCCTTAAAAGAAGGCATTGGTTTTTTTTATTTTTCGTGAAAAAAGCCAGTTCTTTTCTCCTCCTTGTAGACTAAGATTTCACTCTTCGTGCTTTTTCCAGGAATCGACCCGACGCGGTACGGCCAGCTGTGTGTTATTATAAATGATCTGAGTTTGGGAGACCGTTTATCATATCTCACTATTATATTACATCTCTCGTTCGGTGCGTTGTATGTGAAAGATTCTGTGAGTGATGATAATATGTACTTTAATGTAACTCTTGTATATTTATTCTTCTGACAAAGTAACAAAGTTTTAAAGCAACTTAATAAATTCAGTGGGTTTCATATTTCTTTTTATTTTGTATTTTTTTAAATATTAACAGTGTACTTTTCAATACACGTTTGTAAATTCAACCAATTCAGTAGATAGTGAAATAAAGATTAACATCCTAGTCTACACGTCATTGTCAGTGTACAATTAATACAGATGTACACTTCGATAAACAGAAAATAGTCAACAAGAAATTTCGTAAGTACCAACAGCTGCACAATGGGACGATTACTAACCAATATTTTATGCTTATTTAAAATCAATGACTCGCATGTTCAGCGTGAAGTGTATATGCTGGTCCAGTTTTGCCATATTGTCGAATTTTTCGGGCTTTGACCATTTTTCTGGATCTTAGTATACATTATAAGTCCGGATTAATAGCTGTATAATTTGATATTCTCTGGTGTATAATATCATATATCATCAACATCAAGTTTGAGCACTAACATTCATATTTTTGTAATTATTATTTAATAACTTTTAGAATATTTATTATCTATGGATGGCTTCATATTCACTAATAACTTAAAAGTGTCTTCTCGTATGGAAAATCCTTACATGGAGCTTTTCCATTCTTTTATACTAATTTCTTCTTTCATGTTCCACTTGTGGAACGTTGGGTTCTTTTAGTGACTTTTTAATGCGCGATCATCGATTATGACAATTTAGTAAGACTGTATAGATGGTTTTGTTCGACTCAGTGCTTATTTATCAGTTATGCGCTGAGGTCGAGGTGAGTATGACTATCAAGGTGATCAGTGGCGTAGACAAAGGGTCCGGACCACCTCCGAGATTCCGAATTCTTCAAAACATTGGCATAAATTTAGGCGTAATTATGTATATTTCGTACACACACACACATAAACATCGGGCATCGTAGTAAAGAAATATACAACAAACATCGAAGGAGTAAGCTTCCCGACTGCCTGTCTTACTGTATATGCGTATGTCCGGCTATCTCGAAAACCATATCGTCCATACCACCAAATATGGTATCACTTAAAATCTCTGATGTGAGGGCACCACATTAATTACGTATAGATACCGGATATACCAGCTTTTCTCAACCTTTTTCATTATGCGACCCCTTCCTTTTACCATCCATGTCTTCTAGCGAGTGACCCCCAAAAATATGACTTTCAAAACATGATAGTTGATTTGCTGATCATAAATATCGTAATTATATTATCTTAAAGTATTCAAAAATTACATTACGTTCAGTAATTATAAAAACAGCTAGACTAAATACCTTTTTTCAAAATTATTAGTTCTAACCTACTACCCGAGGAAAATGTTAGTTTTTCACCTTTCCTCAAGACTTGCTTGCACACACAACGGACCCCCACGTTGAGAAATCCTGGTATAGACCAATAGTATATGGTCTCGACCAGTTGAAGTATTGAGACTCAAGGAACGAAAACCGAGCGACTGTAGAGCAACAGGGAGGTTCTAGGAACGATTCTAGCGGTCCCCCATTGGGTCTGAGTCTTTTCTAAGGTTTCTTCCCTCAATCATACCAGACAAAAGCAGGGATGTTATCTAGTAATTAGACCCTGGACAATTACCTATTAACATTCTCTCCCAAACTTTATCAAGCCCTGAGCCTAATATTTCTAAAGGCGACAATTAAATTTAAATTCAAATCCAAGGAGGGAAAAGAGGAAGGGAAAGACGCGACTTGCATAACGTTAGCGAGCAACATTAGCAATAAACATGTTTAAAGTGACACACTCGTTTCCTTCTTTGATATCTTACCTTCCTTGATCAGTGGTAGATCAGATAAGGCAATATTAAGTGGCCGTAAGGCCAACAGGTGTCCCTAATAACATATTGTATTTTTAAAAGCGTACATTGTCTAAGCGACTTAGCGCTTTTCCCTAGAAAGTACAATTACTTCTAATTATTCACCGCGTTTAGAACAATAGGTTAGTATCTCTTCATCTTTAAAAACTGATATCTGGTAGCTAAAGAACTATAATCTAACGTCGACGAAACTTGACAATTATTTGATTTCAATTAAAAAAACAAAATAGTAACATTAATATACAATCTGTACGTTCAATTCTACAGAATCTTTAAAGACAATTACTGGAAGACTGTGATTTTGATATTCTGGCACAATTTGGGTAATAAATTGAGTAAGTATATATAAGAGCAAGTAATAGAAAGATGTACACTGTAAAAAAAATCAGAAAATTTCCTGAAAAACAAAAATAAGGTGTAAACCAAGCAACACAAATTTCTGGTAAGTATTAACATAAGTAATGAAAACCTTTTGGATTTGAACAATATTTAACGAATAAATTTAAAAGTTTTCTTTGGATTTTAATTTCTTTGCTTACCTCCAGAAACACGCAGGAGTATTAGGTTTCATATGTCCTGACTGCACTTAATTTATAATTTCACCAAGTTAACAATGTCACGGAATTACCCTATTTTCTATTCTTTCTTTCTTTTCTTTGTAAATTGAAAAGTTTCTAATTTTTAGTCAGTCATGCTACTTTAAATTTCATTGCAGCCAATTGCCTGATTTAATGTACCTTTTTTCCAGAAGAGATCATTTTTTTTAAACGATGCAGGCAAGTAGTTGCAATCCTGCTAGGCTTGAGTATTTCGTTTACGTTTCTCATTGCCGGGTAATCTCTAAATACTGTGTTGAATCAAAAAATAGTCAGTCAGTGGACTAGTGACAAATAGAAGCTTCAAGTGAAGGAGAGATGAGATAGCTGAGATGATTTTGATGACATCGAACGAGGTGGCCCAGCGAAGGAAGTGACAATGGGAGAAGTGACTATAGACTTGGTAATTATGGGAGAAACTAGAATCGAATCCTGGGGAAGGCCACATTGATTGAAAATTCATCATGCCGCTCTGTCACACCAAGCAAATGACGGGATGGCATGTAAAATTAACAAAAACATCACTGCATACACAAGATACGAGCCCAGGTAGCATGCCACCTTGCAACAAGGTTGTCACTCACTTGCTTTGAGCTTGTAAAACTTGATATTGTGTTGAACTTAACAAACACGCATCAAATGAATTTGCTGCAACAACATAAGTGACTTGGTTGTCATAACTAACGTAGTTCAAGCTTGTCAGAACAAGCAGTTATGCGAGGAAGCTCATAAAACTTGTTATTTAGCTAAATTTTGTGAACTTCCGCCGTCGTCTCAGTGAACTTCTTATCACGCACCAGGATTATTTCACCGTAGGCTAACCTTTGCCTATTCCCATCATTTTACCACATAAAACTGATAAAATAAGCATGAATATCTCTTGGAAAGCGAGCTAGAGCGTGTGGTTCCATGGTCTGTTGACTACAGAATGGGATTGGTGTACAGTGGTCCTCGGTTCAGTTCCCACCCAGGGCAACTTGTTTTATTATTTGAAGTACATTGTTTTTCTTTCTTGTCAAGTCTATTTCAATCTTGATGCTTGTAAACTAGACTGCTTGACTCAACTTTGTTTAAACATCAATGGCTTAATTTACTAAGATTGTCACAAGTTGTCCCACTTTTCAACGTAAGCTTTATTCACTTTTAAGCCATGTAAAAATCGTTATGTGGGGAGTATTCTGACAACACATGCAAGGAATATTGCTTGAGAAGTATGATAACATATTTAGAATATTCCAGGAATTTGCTGGTTTGCACATGAGAAAACAATAAATTGAAAACAGAGTTTTTAAAAACACATTTTTATGACAAAGATAAATGGACTGAAAAGTAAAAATAATAATAATAATAATAATAATAATAATAATAATAATAATAATGATAATAATAAATTGATGAACCGGAAAATAGAACCGTGGGTGATCTTAGATATTATAATTTTATAAAAAGGGAAGCAAGAGCACCCACGTTTTTATTTTCCGATTCATAAACTTTATTATCTTTTACTTTTTAGACTAATTTTCTTTGCCTAAAAACGCGTGTTTTCAAAATCCTTTATTAATTATTTTTTTAATATATTAAGCTTCGCATAGCCAAATCCTAAAGTGTTCTGCAACCAGTCAAAACCCAGTATCGTTGCAGGCTCATATTTATTTTAGGATAAAGAAGCCAGTATTACTATTTTTTAATTAATTACAGTTAACTAGATTATTCTGTCGTATATCTGATCAGCACAAAACCCCGTTTGTGGTAAAAGAAAGAGTGACGCAAGAATTCTACTCACAAAGGAAGTGATATCTAATTTGCGAGTGACTTTCTTTGTGTCACTATGGCGAACGTATTGCCTTTGTAATAAAATTAAGAGACAGTATCCTTCCGCCATAGTGACACAAAGAAAATCACTCGCAAAATAGATATCACTTCTTTTGTGAGTAGAATTCTTGCGTCATTCTTCCTTTTACCCCAAACGGGGTTTTGTACTGATATCACTTATTTTGTAAGGCTGCCTATAAAATTTAAAAAATACAGTAATGCTTTTTTTAAAAAAATATTGTGTTCCTCAGGGTTTCAACTTCCGAACTTACACAATTTTCTTTAAAAAAAACACTCGACCGGGATTTGAACCCGCGAACCCACGCGGCGGAGTCAAGAACGCTAATTATTATTAAGCTACCGTGTGATGGATCAGTAAAAAAAAAATGTCATCTGAATTAGTGCTTGGTTAGGCTAGGCAACTTTCAGTTATGAGGTTGGCTGCATTTTTTTCGGATGGATAGTTAGAAGGTAACAAGATATCGTAGCGGAGGGACACACACGATACTTCAATCTGCGCTGTATATTATAAGTGGTGATTAAATAATGAAAGTTTCATCCCATTGTCGGGGTTGGGACACATATTCGTCCATCCTTTATATTAGTGTGAGTGCTGAGTGAAAATAGCAAGTTAAGAAGTATTTGCTGAGCTGGATATAGTGGTCGTGGTTCCTGCATTGGACATTGTGGATAACCTTGCCTTAAACCTGGATACCGGGAAGGAGATTCCAGATTTACTAAAATTGGTGAGAAAGAAAATTTCTATATTAGTCCAACGTGCGAGGGAAATATACCATGGACAGTCCGGGTGAGTACCACTTTTGATATGTTAATTTCACATGGCCTCTTATGGACGAAAATATCATACTTGTAAACTGTATGCACAACGCCAGAAGATTTGTCTTCATGCCTATTAATAATTTGAAATAAATATTTACACTACACAGTCCGACAAGTAAGTAATGAGACTGATTTTATTCTGACAAAACAGAGAATGCAAAATAGAAACCAATATGTGAGTTTGAGAGAGTTATCCTTCATCTACGACCTGGCAATACCGCATGGTCCCGCGTGAAGCACAACGGGAAATATGACGTCAGTACCAGCAGTAAGTGAAAGGCCTTTGTCACGCCAGCGTCATGGAGCAGAGGGCGAATATCAAGGTCTGTTTCAAACTCGGGAAAGGTGGCACAGAAACTGTTGAGTTGATGCGGAGAGGTATGGTGATACTTGTTTGTCTCGTGCACAGATATTTAGATGGTATGAACGTTTTAAAAGTGGTGTGGAATCGATTGACTATGAACCTAGGCCGGGTCGTCCAATTCTGTTCGTAACGAGGAACTGATTGAAAAGGTCCGTGAACGTGTGCAAGAAGATCGTTGTGTGACTGTGAGAATGATGGAAGGTGACCTTGGTGTTAACAGGGAGACAATTTGTAAGATCTTAGTGGAAGATTTAGGCAAGAAGAAGGTCGCAGCGCGGTTTGTGCCACACTCATTATCTGATGATCAGAAACAAGCGCGTGTTGATTACGCCCGTGACATCATTGCAACTGCCCGTAGGAAGAAAAATTTCCTTCTGTCCATTGTTGCAGAAGACGAATGTTGGTGTTTTCGTTATGATCCAGCTACTAAACGTCAGAGTGCCGAATGGAAGTCTGCAGATTCTCCAAAAGGAAAGAAATTTCGTCTCCAAGAGTCAAAAGTGAAGACAATGCTCATTTGTTTCTACGACAGTAAGGGTATCATTCATCATGAATTTGTACCAGAAGGTCACACAGTTAATGCTCAGTTTTATTTAGGTGTTTTGGAGCGTTTGTTGAAGAGAATACGTCTAGTTCGGCCTGAATACTCAACCCCAGGTAGCTGGTTCCTTCTCCATGACAACGCTCCAGCTCACCGAGCAGTACTTGTTGCGGAATATTTGGCCACAAAACAAGTGTGTGTGCTGAATCATTTCCCTACTCACCAGATATGTCCCCCTGTGACTATTTCCTGTTCCCTAAGCTGAAGTTGCCATTGAAAGGACGACTTTTTGACAGGGTTGAAGACATCCAAGCAGCTGTGACAGCGGCATTACGGGCCATACCACAAACTGAGCTGCAGAAGTCATTCCACTCCTTGTGTGATCGTGCCAGTCGTTGTATTGATGCAGGAGGGATGTACTTCGAATAATAAACAGGTATTATTCAATTACTTTTGTTTGTTTCTTCAGAATAAAATCAATCTCATGACTGTGTATAAATAACTGCATTCGTTTTGCAAAGAACATTATCCCAGTTTTTGTTGTTTAATCGTCGTTTCTATAAGCTGTCAGTAGATTCGTGCTTCCTAACAACAACAATTACGCAGAGTGAGAGTGATTGTTGCGAGGCGATTAGACTGTTCTTTTTCATTTTTTCTGCGAGGAAAAATGTAGACAAACACTAGTGTGTAGTGGTGTTACGTCATCAAGCAGAGACGATATCACATGATTTACAGTGTTACTAATTCGAGACAGAATTTACTAAAAACAGCACTGGTGTTATTAAGGTCAACAGAGTAAAAGTATTTCAAGAAATTCTATACGGGATTTCGAAAGACGCGAATTAGCATAAATAAAGAAAGGCTGTTATCTTCGAATGAAACGTA
>JAGDQP010011949.1:3172-51604 GCA_022664845.1 Lepisma saccharinum
TTCAATTTTCACTCCACTTATACCGGGTACGTTTATAAATTGTCACGGTCTTTAGATAATCCTAGCGCGCACAAACACGTTGATCAACAAGGTCTAATGTAGACTTACCATTACCATTACACTCGTAAGGGCTTCCTCTGCTTGTAATGTGTTTTAATTTATCTTACGTGGATTTGTTTTGCTATTCTAGTGTGTTCTTGTATTTTCCCAAGGATCCTTGTAATGAAAGTGTTCTTTTTTTAAAATAATTTGCGACGGAGAATAATGTATTGCAGCTATAATATTGAATTAAGTTAAGTTGTAGAAGATGTTAGTTCTATTGGGACCACTTTGCACTAGTCTTTTTTGCCTCGGACTTCTGGCCACACTGGGTAGGGAGGAAATTCTGGAAACAGAAGAGCGTAAAATAATAATTCGGCGCTGGATTTTTAAATTTTAGTGTTATGTACTTCTGTATCTAAAATACGTAAATAAATCATTTGGTACCTTCGATTTAATACGTTGCACTTGGAGCAAAAAGTGTGGTGAGTTAATACGATATTCGATGTACTATGGTAGGTTTGGAGTAATAGTCTTGCCTGCATGCATACGTACAATAGAAATAACCCCTAACTTTGTTATCTAGACTTTTCGAACATCACCTTGTATTACAAGTTATTTTGTGCTAGGTATATTTGAATTTTTGGGTCCAGTTCCGAAACTGGCGGACACTTTTTGCGGATATGAATCGTCGGGGGGTTAACATAAATTTGTAGAAGATTTTAAGGGTTAACTATAGTAGTGACGCACCAATTTTTAGAAATTTACAGGAGGAATTGAGATGATTGTGTGATGTCTGAGAGTATTAGGGAGGTAAATATTGATGTTGGTAACATTTGAAGTGAATAATGATAGCTTTAGTGTGTTTTGAAGATGTTTTAGGACGCACTGCATGTTGTGACGGAAGGAACTATTTTGCGTAGTTACAGTTGTTGTCATGTGTCTTTGCGATGATTATGACATTTCTTGCGTTATTGTTAATGAATCGTATGGAACTGACGAGGGAAAGTGCATTTTGAAGGTTATTTAGCAGAGTATTTATGTAAGGAAAAGGCCCCGAAACAATTGAACACGACTTTCTAATGGAAATTGGGACTTAACACGCCTGTGTGCTGAAGGTAAGTGTGAATATGTGTCAAAATATATTTTGTAAAGATACATGACCGCACCTAACTTTACCTAACCTCCACGTTCATATGTTCAGTAATTTCAGATAAGTTACGAAAATCTTAACTGATTTTGGTTTGGTTTTAGTGATTTTAAAATTGGTGCGTCACTACTATAGTAATGCCGATTTTAAAACAATTCTAATTTTCTTTGCAAATTTTGGTGGTTAGGTTAGGCTGGCCCTCCGTTATGGAACTAGAACCCTTTTTGCAAAGTTTACGGGAGGAATGAGATATGTCTGTGACTTGGAAACAAAAATAGGTTCAAGGAAGTGAAAGCGAGAAGTAAGTGTGGTTGTTAGGGATAACCATGGGGAGGAAAGCTTTATGTGAGAAAGGTGTAGCTTATTTTTGTTTTCTGGTTTCCTTGGTGACAGACTGGAGGCAGCACGGACGCGTTTAAGCTTTATCGATATTCATTTGTCTCCTGGTCTTGATTGTTTTTAAAATATGGCGATAGAGGAAATAGTTTTGTTTTGGAGTGGACTTATTTTTTGAATTTAGTTCTTGGCATTTAATTAAAAGTTTAATAGTGCAAGAGTATGTGTTGTGTGATGTAACAAGACATTTCCACAAATAAATAATTTTTCGCATCCGGAGAAACGGGACGACGTGAACGGTTTCCAGATTCTGTGCTCTTGTAAATTGTGCTTTTTGTGTTTCGTCATTATACTAACTACTCGACACAAGCTTTGACACTATGCAGATAGTTAGGAAGGTACACTGATAAGCAATGAACTGAATACTAAAAATAGGAAAGCAGTGTGCTTTTTAATGACATTTTATGCTAAATAGGGTGACCATATCAGTAATTGACCAGTCACCTATGGTTGAAGGAAAACAAACTGTAGCGGTAATAATAGAATTTATGCTGGATGCAGTAGCAAAAACAAGTACAGTTTACTCCGCTGTAAGGCTTAATAATGTACTCCCCAAACGCTCTGTAATCAGGAAATTCATTGTACCCGCCCCCCTTCCACTCACGTAACCAGTGTAAAGTGAATCTGGAAGAATGCAGAGCGCTCAAGAAGAGGGTTGAGTTACAACTAATACAAAGATATTCATGCATATCTGTTAGAAGGTACAATGAAATAATTATTTATTTATTCATTCTTTGTTCAAGAAGCAATCTACACTGGAACAATCGTAATATACAGTTCGTTACTATAGCTGGTCAACTACTGGTGGAACTACAACTTTTGCAATATAGACTACTTGTAAAATGTCTTGGCAAATGAAACAAATGCAAGCGGCTTTTTTTTTTAAGTAATTTTTTGCGGGCAACACACGCATTCCTATATAAATATATTTTTGGGTTTTGCAAGGTGAGGGGAACACATTTTGACAGTTTTCAATTAAGGGAAACAATTCATTGGGACTTTTTTTTACCTTAAGAGGTATTTTGTGTCAATACAAAATGAATGCAAATATGAAAAAGTGACAGATACTCAAAAAATGGGAGCAAGGTAGCTTCTTTGCCTCTATTTGATTAGCGTGTAATAAATTTCACTAGTTTACAAAAAAGAATAGTTTCTTATTATATTTTACAGCCTATTTTTTTCTTATTAATAAAACTGCACACTGCAGATGTGAATAAACGAAAGGAAATTTAACTTCTCGTGGTTTGCTTGCATCTGGTATAAATTAAATAGGAATAATATATTGCTGTATTCAAAAATATGTACTGTTCACTTTATCCAGGGAAAATTTCTCCCGGCATAAGAACAGGGTTAAATTAGAAGTAAAGAAACTACGAGAAGCTAAATTTTGTTCATTATCGTCACATCCGCAATATATAGGTTTTTAACCTGTAAAATATTTTCTTTTTATAAACTAGTGCAATTTGGTTCGTTATTAGAGCCAAGCTACCTTGCTCCCAACTGTTGAGTGTCTGTCATTCTTGCACGTTTATATCTACAGAAAAAAACATTCAGAGACAAACTAACGATTCAGGGAATTGTTTCTCCGTAATGAAAATGGTCAAAATGTATTTTTCTCACCGTGCAAATCCCCAAAAGATATATTTATATAAGCGTACGTTGTTGTCTTCGAAACCCGACTGGGTCAGTTCTTGTTTATACTTGAAATTTTCGGGTTAACTTTACTTTATCTACTTCAAAATGTAAAATATACAGAAGAAGGCAATCTTTCTAACGTGTTGAAACGCAAAATCTAGAATGGATGAGCAGAAGGACCAAGGGATATGCTTGTATCCGCATTCATGATACTTACACAGAATGAGTGTGAAACGTGATGTGCATCGCATACAATGAAAAAGAAGAAGAAAAAAAAGAAATCTGACTTTACATAACCAGTCTTCACACACTTGAGATACTGTCCGTGGTTGTTGTGGCAAAAAACGTGTCATCCATAACTGCCGTCATTTTCCTGACATTTTTTGGATTGCTGGTTGTCGCTTGGCGTTTATAGAATTGATGTGTGGATTATTTGGAGTGGAATATAGCGTACACATGCGGACTGACCCATATTTCTTTCTTTTAGTCTTATTTCATACTTTCAAATACCTTGCAAGCATTACATTCTGTAATGTTTCCTTTTTTAGCTGCCACGAAAGGCACTTTACCCCTTCCTGACGGCTATATCATTGTAACCACCTTTCGGTCGTTGTACCCGTAACTTCTTAATGTAATTTCATGTTTACTCAACTTTTTTTCTTCTAGAGTCGATGTGCTAGCGGAGGTTAGGTTCGTCTGTATGGCTCCAGTCCCGTAGTTGAACACGCTAATATTACGTTTTTATTGCTATATAATAAGATCGAGAGAGATGAAGTGCCGTTTATGTCAACCAAAATGTGAAAGATTATGGGAGAGCTGTTATGTTTGCAACGTGTGTCAGTGTCAGAGTTTGAAATAGCTCTTTTTTTATATATATATATAGAGAAAAACGTGGAGACTTGGGCGCAGACAGGTTTTAATGGGCTTTTCCGGGTTTTAGAAATAATATGTTAATGGATATAATTGCAAAGTTGGTATAGACCTCAGTATACGGTGTGTCAGTTCTGTGGAATACGGAGGTTTGGAACGGGCTTGTTCTGTGTGTGTAAGGGGGTAACCTCACCTAATGGTAAGTGCCCTATATTCAAGCGCCTTTCCACCGTTCATTGGTGAGATTGAGGAAAATGAGGGAGAACTACATTTAGGATAGCCTCACTGATCCACCTGAGCAGTGTCTGATTTTTTAAAAATATTTTTTTTCAGGTCTTTAGATGATTTTTGCTCAGCGCGAATGGGTGATGATGAGGGAATTGTGGAATGAAGTGGGAAAACCTTGATAATTCCCACGCGCAAGGTATTTGTCCACCACGATATCCATATGGGCACACCCCGGGATTAAACCAAGAACCACACATACCAGAGGTGAGCGCCCCACCACAGAGTTACCGTGGCTGAGCAGGATCTAACTTGCCGCTCAACCTTCCTTCCCAGTGTCACTTGGCCGTCCAGTACACACACCAATCACCAGACCACAACAGACGGGGTAATCATAATGCTGATTATTTTTAATCCTCTATTTTCTTGATTAGCTCCGTCCTGTGCATAGCAAGTGCTGTAATGGCGTAGAAGGTGCAGACTCATCAATTAGTAACCGGGTGGCCGTAGCTCAGTTGGTGGAGCTTTGGCTTGGCAATCGGAAGGTTCTGGGACCGACCTCAGCAACCGCCCACTCTGACAGTTTTTAAATAACTAGGCCCTGGTCGAGTACCAACATCCTTTCCCTCACCCTATAACGACCTGTGCCTGAGACACATAAAGGCCATAAATAAGTTCAAATTTATCAATAGTATCCTTCCGCCTAATGGCGGGTATTTCTGTGTTATGAACAGAAATATATAATTATTTTAAGAAAAGGAAATATCTAGCCTGACTTTAACCAACCCATCTTTGGGTAGAAGTCGAGTTTAACCGAGTGCCTCAATTAGTGATCGTGGAGGTTAGGTACGATTATGTATCTTTATACTTTCGTTTGTTTGTTTAACAATACTGTAAAGATACATAACCGCACCTAACATCCACGTTCTCATGGTCATTAATTAAGGAATAGTCTGATTTAACCGAGTACTCAGTTAAACTGGACTTCAACCCATCTTTGTGTACCTGTCGTGAATTTCTTGTGTACGTATCGCGAATACAAATGCAATTATGAAATATTAGTTGTTTAATATTTTAAGTTTCATGTTATTGTAATTTGGTCTGATAAATTCTCAATGTGTTTGCTTTCCTGTCTGAAGTCTAAAAACGTAGGAAAGTAAAAGTGGTAAAAAAAGAAAACTCCTCAGGCGTGGAATGAGAAATACTTGTTTATATTATTATTTCTGTTATCCTGTATTGCATTCAGAAATAGCTATATGTGCATTACAATGCTGTAAAAGCTAACTATTTTTTAAAAATAAACATGATCCTTCAATAGTTTTTGTGTTATATGTTCCCAACTCCCGTATCACAATTTTTGAGTGCAGTAAAGTACATTTGTGGTGAAGATTGAATGATCCCTAACATTAGTTAAACGTAATTCATTAAATGGCACATTACTCACAAATAAAACGATAATAAGAAACTAAACATTGCCTTTTGGGTACCTGGAAATGAAGTAAGCAAACTCCGAGTAAAATGTGTGTAAGTATTGTGCCTCAAGCATAAAAGTACTTTTTTAATTTGAGAAAGCTATAAATCATACATTGGTTTTGGGTTAACTATAGTAGTGCCGGATCAATTTTTATAAATTTACAAGATGAATTGAGAGAGTGTTGTTTGTGATGAAATGGGAGCTAAATTGTAATGTGGGTGACATTAAAAACGAATAATGATGTTGTAGTGAGTTTTTAAGATGTTTTAAGACGCACTGCATGTGGTGGCGGAAGAGACTACTTAGCGTAGAGTTACAGTTGTTGTCATATTGATGCGGTTAAGGCAGTGTTGAAATGGCACGTGTTTGTGACATTGCGTAAACTGCACACCTCCGATTGCGTAAACCGCACGCCTCCCATGAACACGGGCTTGGGTGCCGGCAGTGTGTAATGTGTGTGTTTTTAGTGATTTTGGTTTGGTCCAGCACTACTATATAAATGTCTTGTTTTGGATGTCGGGGGTGACATTGAGTAAAATAGTAAAAACCCGAGTACCGATATATGATGGATTGTGTTAAGACGTAGAACACTGTATGAACGGAACTTGGGAGAGTAATCAGTTTTCTCTTCTGTGAAGTTTGAAAGTGTAGAAACGGTTGCAGATATTGCAGGTAGGGGTCAGAAAATATAAATGCTTTTCATGAATACACGTTAGCCCCAACTTCAGGAACTAACTCTACCATTCTGTACATACGTAAAAGTAAGACTGTTAAAAAAATTTTGAATCTGACTATTAGCCCGCAAGTCTTCGCTTACTCGGCATTATTGTTTTGCGATAAGAAATCCGTTGGACTCGTTTTCGGAAAAGATAACTACCGCTCTCTGCAGAAGGGAGATGAGGTAGGAAGTGAATTAAAATCATTGCATACCATTACTAACCTTCCTTCGTTCACTCGGCATTGCTGTTTTTCATGAAAAATAACCTTTTGTGCGTTTGCGATGCAAGTGCACATAAGTGAAAGAAGGTAGTGTTAAAAACCTTCGAATCTGACCACTTCTCCTTTCTCGGCATTGCTTTTTTACAGTATCGGCACCCGTTAGCCCCGCTTTTGGGTCGTACCTTTACCATTCTATATTTAAGTAAAGGTAAAAATTATGCACTGTGACTACTAACCAACCTTTGCTTACTCGTTACTCTGTAAGTAGTACCCGTCGGAAACGTATATGTACCATTATGAACATAAATCAGGTACCGTTGAAAAATCGGAATTTGACCGCCTTCGCTGGCTCGGTATTTTATATAGTATTTCGATTTGTAAATTTTGTATTTTGGGGTCATTTTAGTAACTGATGACTTCGGCACGTCTCGAGTCCATTAGCTGCAAAATGTCTGAATATTACAAACATCCATGCTCCAGCCGGGATTTGAAACCGGTTCGAGTCGCTGGCTCTGCACGAAGAAAGGCGTTACACATAATTGAGAGTAATCAGCAGTAAGGTGTTTTTTTTATATTTAACACAAAGGTTGCAACACTGTTCGCACCGTAGTAGTACTACTAGTTTTGCTACATTGTCAGCTTGGTAACTTCTTTCCGGGCATGGCAACATTGCTACCATTGGTAACTAATCTCAGTGACTGGAAACACTGATTAACAATAGGTGTTGCTAATTTCCGTCGGTGATAGGGTGGCGTTGCTAGTGTCGAAACTCGATACATAGAATTAACATAGAGGATACTCATCTTTCTGTAAAGGGTATATAATCTTTGCGGATAACTATTCATGTGGAGTGGGAACTATGTTCTTGCAACATAGAGTGAAGGTTGCGTAAGAATGATGTGCATCGCGTATAATTAGAAAAAAAAAATGGCAGTACTATAGTAGTGACGGACCAATTTTAAAATCACTTAAAACACACATATTACGTGTTCAACTCTTCGTAGATTATCTTAAATTAGTGACCATACGAACATGGAGGTTAGGTGCGGTCATGTATCTTTAGAAAATATATTTTTATATGTTCACATTTATTATTTAATAATTCCTTCTTTGCATTTTTCGTAAACTACTGAATATATGAACGTGGAGGTTAGACAAGGTTAGGTGTGGTCGTGTATCTTTACAAAATATATTTTGACAAATATTCACAATTACCTTCAGCACACAGGCGTGTTAACTCTCCCAATTTCCATTAGAAAGTCGTGTACAATTGTTTCGGGGCCTTTTCCTTTCCTTACATAAATATTCTGCTAAATAACCTTCAAAATGCACTTTCCCTCGTCATTTCTATACAATTCAATAATACTAACGCAAGAAATGTCATAATCATCACAAAGACGCGCCATTTCAACACTGCCTTCCACATGACAGCAACTGTAACTACGCAAAATAGCTCCTTCCGCCACAACATGCAGTGCGTCCTAAAACATCTTAAAAACACACTACAACAATATTATTATTCACTTATAATGTTACTCACATTTCTATTTTCCTCCCAATTACTCACAAACATCACACAATTATCTCAATTCATCCTGTAAATTTGTAAAAATTGGCCCATCACTACTATAGTTAACCCCCCAAAATGGGTACGTTTCTAGAACGCTGGCCCCTTATCCACCTCCAAGAGTACTTGTTATGAAAGTACTCCTTTTTTTTTTTTAGCGATTTGCAACGGAGAATAATGTATTGCAGCTTTAACACTACAATTAAGTTAAATTGTAGCAGATGAGTGCAGAGAACTAACATCTTATTCAAATTAACTTAATTGAATATTAAAGCTGCAATACATTATTCTCCGTGGCAAATTATTAGAGAAAGAGCACTTTGGGGAAAGAGGACCCTTGGGGAAATACAAGAACACATCAGAATAGCATAACATCGACGTAGGATAATTTAAACCACATTACAAGATAGAACAAATTACAAAAAATTCTACGTACCTCAAGGGAGTGTGCTGAGCGTAACACTGTTCGCTATTGCAGTGAATAGTGTTATGGCTTGTATTCGCCCTCCTGTGCAAAGTCTTTTATATGTTGACGATTGTCCGTAAATCTGCGAATATCACCAGCCCGGCAGATCCAGTTGACGCTTAAGCGTCTTCTTGACTGGTCACACCAGACTGGCTTTCGTTTTTCTCCAACGAAGACAGTCTGTGTACACTTCTGCCATAAACGCAATTGTTTTGTTGACCCAGATCTCTTTCTTGGAGACACAACTGCAGTTCGTCGAGGAGGTACGATATCTTGGTCTGATCATGGATCGAAAGTTAAACTGGCGTAGTCACCTTCGCCAAATTAAAATTTCCTGTACCAGAGCTCTGAATTTGTTATGTGTTTTAAGTCATCCCACTTGGGGTACTGATCGTACAACCTTGTTGCCCCTTTATTGCTCACTCATTTTATCTAAGCTTAGTTATGGTTGTCACGCTTATTCCTCTGCTCGATTTTCAGCCTTGTATACGCTCGATAGTGTTCATCATGCTAGAATTTGACTCTCCACTTGCGCGTATCGCACAAGCCCTGTCACCAGTCTTTGTGTCGATGCCGCCGAACTACCGCTCGAGATTCATAGGATGTACCATGTGTTGAACTATCTTGCTAAGATATCATCTTTAGCAGGCCACCCAGCACAACTTAGTGGTATACCTAGTACAACGAGCCCTATATGAACGCCGTGGTGACGCTACCCGACCACTTGGCATCCGAGCATTAGAGGTGTTGGAGAATCTGAATGCACACCGCCCAAGGATTGATATCTCTTTATCAACACTGAAGAAATCGGAGACATCTATGATTGAATTCCAGCAACGTTTTCGTGAGATGCAGAGTAAGTACCCGACTTTTATATCTCTTTTTACCGATGAGTCTAAATCAGATGAATCTGTTGGATGCGCGTTTGTTGTAGATGGGGAAGCCCGCCAGTTTTGTCTTAATCCCAAAGCCAGTATTTTTACTGCTGAGCTATATGCTCTTTTAAAGGCTTTGGATTTTATTCTCGTTCGTGGTGTCAACCGCATCCTTGTTTGTACAGATTCGCTCAGTGTTGTTCAAAGCCTCGACAGTATGTATTCTAAGCATCCGCTCGTGCAAAATATCCTATGTAAAACACACGCCATCTGCTCTGCCGGTGGTGAAGTTGTCTTTTCGTGGATATGATAGACAGGTTACACGAGATGAATGGCAGCGACGATGGGATGACGTTGCTGTTAATAAATTGAAACAAATTAATGTAACTGTTGCTCCATGGAAATCATCTTGCCGAGATAGGCGTGAAGAAGTACTTTTATGTCGCCTACGTATAAAGACACAGTCGCCTGACACACAGATATCTGTTGCGACGTTTGGACCCTTCATACTGTAGTGAATGCAATGGACTTTTAAGTAATCGTCACGTCCTTTTAGATTGTCCAGTATATAATCTCAGACAACGTTATAACATCTCCAATGACATTGCGTCATTGTTAGGGGATGAATCAGCTATATTGCAAAGAGTTATTATGTTTATTCAAGCGACAGGCTTATCTCTGTCTATTTGAGATGATTGCGTTGGTTAGCTGTTAAGTTTTATGTACTATTATTATTTTATTTTTGTTAAAGCCCATTTGCAGCCTTCACGTTTTAAACTTATGCTACCCTCTATACATCTTTAGTTTTTACCACTATTTTATTTTACTGAAGACACTTTACTTCTTCAGTTTTTATATGATATTTACTTTTAATTAACAGCTATGTTTAGACGTGACAAAGATAACGGGCTTCTTCCGTATCGGGACGGGCGTAAGCCATAGTGGTGTTACCGCCCATACAAATAATTTTATCTTGTATGACACCTACCAAAATACACGTGATATAAAACGGTGCATCACAGCCATGTGCCGATTTAGGAGAGACTGTGAGGGAGCAATTACTTCCCCCCCAACCGCCCATGATTAAAAGTTACATATAACAAATTACGTAATCTAAATTTAAAAACTTGCATTTAGTACAAAAAAAAAAAAAAAGTTTCGACCAGTGATGAAACCGTACAAAAATACACGTGGTATAAAACAGTGTATTACAAATGGCACATACTTTGATACCTTAAAAACAAATCTACAGCAGAATATTTTTTATCGGATATTAAGCGGATATATGCGGGGCGAAATAAAACAAGATCATCGATTCGAGAAATACAAATAACAGAAAATTAAACGGACACAAACGCACCCCGAACTAACGCTGGAAGTGTCATAGCGGAAGAAGGCTCAACAACCTGTCGGAAGTGGAAGATGAAACAGAGTGGAATTTCGAGTAAATACGTGACCGATCTTCCAATAATGTTGCAAATAACTATCTAAAATATAAATAATTTATCTATCGTTATTTTTGGCATTACTTTAGTAGTGACGTACCACTTTTAAAATCACTTAAAACACACACATTACGTGTTCATGGGAGGCGAGCGGTTTACGCAATTGTTTTCTTGCACTTTTTTTTAGATTATCTTAAATTGGTGACCATACAAACGTGGAGGTTAGGTAAGGTCATGTATCATTACAAAATATATTTTTATATGTTCACATTTATTATTAATGATTCCTTATTTTCCTTTTTCGTAAATTATCTTAAATTACTGAACATATGAACGTGGAGGTTAGGTAAAGTTAGGTGCGGTCATGTATCTTTACAAAATATATTTTGATACATATTCACACTTACCTTCAGCACACAGGCGTGTTAACTCTCCCAATTTCCATTAGAAAGTCGTGTACAATTGTTTCGGGGCCTTTTCCTTTCCTTACATAAATACTCTGCTAAATAACCTTCAAAATGCACTTTCCCTCGTCATTTCCATACGATTCAATAACGCAAGAAATGTCATAATCATCACAAAGACGCGCCATTTCAACACTGCCTTACCGCCTTCCACATGACAACAACTTAACTCTACGCAAAATATTTCCTTCTGCCACAACATGCAGTGCGTCCTAAAACATCTTAAAAACACAATACAACAATATTATTATTAACTAATAATGTTCCCCATATTACTATTTTCCTCCCAATTACTCACAACCATCACACAATTATCTCAATTCATCCTGTAAATTATAAAAATTGGTACGTCACTACTATAGTTAACCCTTATTTTTATTCATTAGTATACTAGTGTAAAACGGAAATGTGTAAGTGAAAACCATAGTGGCTAATTTGAATCTGTGGTTGTAAAGATGAATGGCTGGTACGCACAGAATGTAAAGTGTTGGTGTAGCTTCAGAAATTAGTAAAATTTCAAATAATATCGTATCGTTCTGTGCATCTAGGTACTAGAATATAAGGATGTAGCTGATAAGAAAAACCAGGCAATAGTTTCAGAAAATAGGTTTAGTCTCATTCTGAAAAGATATCAATATTCTGTAGCGCCATAACACTCACTCCAACTGTATGACTTTTGTCTTATATGAAAGCTGACCCTCGTCAGCTTATTTCGAAAAGTGTACAAGATGAGATGCTCTGTAGTGTGGAGAGAATGAGCGTTAGATATCACTTGACTCTCTTTTGTCCACTGTGTGTCTCAACATATATATTAAAACCAGTGTTCCCCTTTTAGGGGAATGAGGAGCTTAAGCAACTACATGGGTCAGCATGTTTCCAGGGGAGGTGATGGCCCATGCAGTTTGAAGCTCCTGTTTTCCAATCATACAGTCCGGAAGAGTTTTTCTGCGCTATAAACACAATTGAAACTTACATTGACAGTTGGTTACATACCTATGATATTACATTCAAGTTTTTATGTATTATTATTCATGCGTCGGCTTCTTCCGTCTTTGCATATTGTCTATGTATGTTTGTTAATTACGAGGTGTAAACAACATACGACCTGCAAAGTTCAACTGAAAGCAGTTTGCCGTTTCTATACATGTCACTATGAATAACCAGATACGGTACTAGGTTCAATCGATATCCCTTACAATATGAATATAAACATTCATAATCATCAACATCCATAAATTAGAGAACAAACAGGAGTGGAATTCATCAAAATCAGGTAATATTATTCTCTATATTTGATACTCTTACAACCGGGCCAACCTTCCGCGAAAAATGCCAGACAGTAGTTTTTTGACTAACTTACTTCTATTTGTTCGCTCGAAATACAGCCCGTATTTTTGTGGCAAAATACATGTAATTCATAACAGTGTCACAATTAGTATTCCTTCGCATGGCGTCATTTTTTGCCTCTTATAAGCTGGGGAGCGCATTTAACGAAATGAAATATATATGGATTTTCTTAACACATTTTGGATTGTTGGTTGTCGCTAGATGTTTATAGACAAATCTATAACCGGAAATAAGTATTGAAAAGTTTTTTGAATAAAGTATTGAACTCGATGTTCGAGTGACCACCAACTACTTAACTGCAGCCGTATTTTTAACAAGGTACGCTTGTAGAACTTTGGCGCACCTCAGTGAATTTAAAAAACCTTTGCTGGGAAAAACGTAATTTGTGATTAAGTTAACTTATGTTACTAACATGAACCTACCCTTCAGCTAAAATTCGAATGTATGCCTAAATACGATTAATTAAAGGCATTTCTCTATACTAGGTACTTCTGTTATGTGGCATTGAATGTACTTTTAATATTGCTACTTATATTTTAAATGCGCAGAAAGCAGGATAATGTAAAAGTGCAGTGCAGTTGAGCTTCTAGATATTTTTTTTTAACCTCTCCTTTAGTATGAATCACATTCTGCATTCTACACATCAGAAATAAGGACAGTAACAACATTTGAAGTTCAATATCGTATAACAATTAGCTTGATTTATTATATTTGTACTGTTCAGTAAGGCAAAATTTGTTAATAAGCACCAGAATTCTATTTACTTAGCTATCTGATGCAATTGAGGCTGCATGCCATTCTGAGGTATTTTTGATGGAAAAGGAACTCGTGGTGTGTGGATTGTTACATAAACTGAGTACATCAAATTTCATTAGCCAAACTACACTTTTCCAATAATTTTGAAGTAAGCTGACAATGTTAATATTAAAAGGAGATAAAGAGTAATTTATATTAATGGGAACTACAAAGCCTATTGTGAATTTCAAGAGCTGCACATCACCTAAACGTTGGGAACAATGAAAGAGGATTATAAAGATCATAAATGTAATTAGCAGTTGCTTACCTGGGGTATTAAGCACCATGCTTGTCAGATTAAGTACTGATTGCAACATGAATATGAAATATATATATTGCAATAATTTAAGTGTACTTAGAAACGCATAGAACCATACAGAAAAGTAGCCTGCATTTGCAAATTGCTACGGGCAGGAAGTATTTGCCACGAAAGTGTAATTTATTGCAGTTAATTATAACCCGACCAGAGTAGGAATAGACGCGAGGGTGAGGTCGCTAGTGGTTGTTTATACGCTGCAGCAGATGTCTTCCCAAGCTCATAAACAGTGTTACCAAAGGTGTAGTCGGGAAAGTATACCATAAAACATACTCTTCTAAAACTATGAAACTTGCTTTTGTGTGAGATTACTATTGTCTCATTAGTGACTAGCAATTGCGGGAGGGGCTGAAATATCATTTAGGGGCTTAACAGCATGTTTTACACGAAAGGGAATCACTGGAGCGGAAAGCAAAGGTACTTATCCAAGGTTAAAGGTCGTTGCATCTGGAAGTCACAGTACATACTTGTCGACTTGTAACATTTGTCATTTATTGTTCTTTGTCCTAAGGAATACCCATTCCAAATTTCAAGTTTCTAACCTTTAACAATTTTCGATTTCTCATGTTCCACTCTTTAAGATGTTTTCGCCCCCTCATCGGGGATGTCGAATCAAAAATTAAGATAGCTATTGGTAATGAATTGAAACAAAGTATTTTCATGTCAAATATCAAATTTCTAACTCCAGTGGTTTCCGAGTTGCACTTCCACGTTTAACCCCTTCGTGGGGAGGGGGCTTTCAATGCTATAGTTAATCTCTCTAGGTTTTAAGGAACATTTTTTTTTAAATTTCATTTATGGACTTTAGGCATCTAAGACTCAGGCCGTAGGAGAAGAAAGGATTCGGGAAGGTGTCGACCACGACCTACGTTGAAAGTGCCATCACGGAATTTGCTTGGTGTGACTGAGGAAAACCCTCGAAAATCCTCAGTCGGTATGATCGTCCGCTGGAGTCGAACTCGTGACCACCCGAATGCTACGCCAACGCTCTACCACTGAGCTACGGTGGCTCGGTACTAAGGAATACATGTACCAATACTTTATTCTAATCCGTCAACGGGCGTGGAATTGTATAGTGTTCAAACAATCTTCCAGTTATATCTTCAGCCCGTTTATTTACTTTGTTGTACAATTATGCATATAACCTTCCAAAATTATATTTTATTAACAAAAGTGTGGCTACATACATAACAACTAAGAACGAGAACATAGAGAAAGTACACAAGTTTAAATACTTCATCTACCGATGCTGTAAGAATAATGAAATCACAACAACTTGGGTAGGTATGCAATGTAGCTCGGATGAGGGGGGGGGGAAGAAGATTATATTCCATCTTGGTTGGAAAGCCGGAGGGAAAGAGACCTGTGGGAAGACCGAGATGACGTTGGAAGGACAATATAAGAAGGGATCTTCGTGAAGTATTTGTAATGACAATGAGGGAAGGGAGTCGACAAGGCTCTTGCGAAGGTATCATTCCGGCATTCGCCTGGTGTGGCTGAGGACAAACCTAGACATAAATGTCACGATGGCCGACCTCTAAAGTCTCAATCGCGTACCTCCGCATTGCCGCTCCGAAGTCCAGGACGGTACGGCCTGGACCATGAAGCAGGGGTGTAACTACTATGTCGCAAAAGCCCTCAATACGGGGAGCCCTTCACAATAGCCTCTCAGCGGACCGAATCGAACTTCAGCCATGGGTATTCTCTTGCGGGGTGGGGACCTAATATGCAGTTACACCTCTGCCATGAAGCCTGGGTAAAAACTCTTGCTAGCGTATCTCAAGGTAGAAACTAGAAAATTGTCTAAAGAGATACAAGAGGTGGGTTGCGAGAGTGGCAAGCATATAAGTTTTTATTAACAGGGCTTTTATTTAACTTGCCCAAGTCATATGTAATCTTCTTCCCATATGTGGATTACAAGGACAATAAATATAGCTTCTCAATAATCAATATATTGTAACTGTAATGTAATTTTTAATATCTTGGTTCTAAAATTAATACAAGACAACCAGCAACAAAATTTCTTGGTTGGCAACACTTCAAGCGAGAGGCGAAGAGTAGTAACACATCTGTGCGTCTTTATTGTTTTGGCATGGTTCATCGGTTGTTCCAAAACTTGCCACGTCTATTCATATGTTGGTCGACTTATAACATTGTATAATATCATTGAGTAAATACGTACTAGAGAAATCTTTTGCTTTGTTCTACGAGACCATACGTTCTGAAGGCTTATCAACCCATAATTCAAATAGTTAGTGTACTGCCGTTAAGATGTCGCCACTGCGCCCTGAAACAAATATGCGGACGTTAGGTTTCTGCTTGCTGTATTTTAACTATGCTAGGCCTATATGTAAGGAAAATGTGGTTTGCCAACCACTTCTTTTCTGTCTTCTACGTAATGATGTATTGCCGTGAGTAAGATAGGTTTCTTCTGGTTACCTCCTACAGTGAGGGCTTCGTTCAGGTCACATTGCTTTGTTTCGGATTGTAAGAACTCTTCGAGAAATTGTGTAGAGAAGGAAACAGCGAGAGAGCCTCTAACACACTAGAGGGTAGGTGGGTGGGGTGTTTTTGTTCTATGGTAGATAAATTGTTTTAAATGCGGAGAATAACGTTCCTTGCCATCGGTAAGTTACACTTTTTTGACAGGTGCATATACCGAAAAATCTCCCCTTTCATTCTTCATTTCATTTTTCGGTCAGTCCTACGCTCGACCTGGTACTCAATTTGATAAGAGGCTGAGTACACCTCGAAGCGCCAGGCATGGGAACACTACGAGAAAAATCTCAATTATTCTGATCCGCATTTGAACCCGGGTCGTCCGATTAGTAGTCAGACGAGCTATGACTAATCTCAAAAGGCTCTTCACTGACTAATATTTAAGGCCAACTTCAATCACGGAGACTGCAAGAGATAATATTGCTAGAAGTCCTGGCTGAAGGGCGCAGATATTGGTAGCAGTGGTGACCCTACGTTCCTTGCGCTATCAAACTTAAGGTGCTGTTATCTTGAATCCATTTTGGAACATGTGGAATTCTTCATACCAGTTCTATTACTGCAAACGGTTGTCTCGTATACGTGTACTTCTAAGTACTAAACCAAACCTCGCCTATAAAGCGATCTTGATGAAAGCTGAATTTGTAGTAGAATATGGTCACAAAGCAGAAATCTCCATGAACCTGCCAGATCTGAACCACACTTCGGATGACGTATAGCACATGGAGGTTGGGCAACAAGAAAACAATGAAGAGAGAAGCGAAATAGCAAAGTTGAACCTACTGGGAAGTCTGCAGCAAGCCAGAATGGACGAAGCTGGTGCTTCTAGGCCAAAATAAAAGTTGAGAGGTGCCCAGAAACAATGCGCAAGCAGCTGTACAAAAGACTTCCTGCCCTGCAATACGAGTTAAAAATTAGGAAAAGGATACGAGATGGTAGATCCTTAAGAAGGCTCCAGAGACCTGATTTTAATTTAATTTGACCTGGTTCACCAAAGCACCAGCCATTTTCGAAGATAACATCACAGCTATTTTGTGGAGAGGGGAACTAAGTATCAATGATGAGGTTACGAACATTACAGACAGTTAGTATCGAAGTTGGAAGAAGAGTGGAATTTCACTTTGGAAGTGTGCAAGGCCCGGTTTATTCCAGAGGCCACAAAGAATGTGGTCCGATTCGCCAATTTGATTTCGTGCTGGACTTCCTGAAGACAAAGCTACAAGCAACCAACAAAACAAAAAAACGATACGCCTACACCTAAAAAGCTGAGATAACAAGCAAACACCGCCAGCCTGCCTTGCATTTCATCCAAACAAAACCTGGTAATAAATTATTTTTGAAACCATAACTCCCACAAGTTGCATAGATAAAGAAAGAAGCTGGTCCACAACCAAGAAAATCCAAATGCATGAATCCCTCATAACTTGACAAAGAAGAAAATAACTACGCACGAGATATAAGTCTTAGACAAGAAACGTTCTATCTCCCCACACCTAAACCGAATACTTTGGCCCTCATAAGGCCGTGAAAATTTTTGGCAGAACCTGAACTTTGGGGGGTTCAAAAATGTACTGAATCACACATATATATATATATATAACTACCCTTAATAAGCAACAATGAAAAATTTGGTGCAGGTCGATCCTTCGATATGCATATGAGAACCCACAATATATTTAATAGTTATACCATCAATTATGCTAATACAGATCTCGGCAACCTTTGAGGGAGGTGCGTGACGGGCCTAAGTCAACAGTTACTAGACTGGCCCATATACAATAAAGTTTCTAAGGGAGGTCAGGGCGGGTAAATTGAACGGTTTAGAAGCCTGTACTGAACAAACGATCATACATATATATTTAATCTGCCGAAGGGAATTGGATACTAGTGGAGTCGAAATAAGGCAAAAAACACCCCAACCTCGAACTAATTCACACAGAAATGATTTTTGGTTTAAAATGAAGTTAAATCATTTCTTTTTAACATATTAAAAATATACATCCATACGGTCGTGACAAATATGTTTTTCAGGCGCCAAAATTTTGAACGAGCACAAATAATTATGCATGGAATTACATCGAAATTTTACGTTAAACACGAATATGGCAATGTTTTTTTAAAAAGAGTATTGTTTTAAAGCATTTTGATGCTAAAAAAGATATATGCAATAATGGGGTGTACCCCTGACAAGAAAATTTTCGTGAGCAAATATAATACTTAATTACTATTCTAACTGTAAATTACTCTAAGAAGTAACATTTTCATCACATAAAAACAAATGGTTTACAATATTTTTTTAAAAATCTTATCTTTGTATAAAGTTAGCATTGCAAAGCACAGGCAACGTGTGAAACCCTAAATATCATCTTCATCTTTATCTCCACAGTTTGTGCAGTCTTTTCCAGAACAGTTTCTGTAAAGTACTGTACAGCAGAGTCCATATCCGCGGCATGTGCATTTCATATTGAAACATGGTTTATCAGTTGTACTTTTGCAAGTACAACGAATCATATTCAATATTTTATCTGGCGCAAGGCTGATGTCTGTCAAAACCGGGTGAAATTCTCCGTTAATCTTCTGCCATCCCCATAGAGTAGGGTCAGGAGGCGTACTGTCAAGATTTTTTCAAATGATGCACTGCAAATGCACTCTAAAAACATGGAACTTTGCAGCATTTTCAGTTGGAGACAAACGAGATATGTCAAATTCTTTCTTTGTTGAAACTATTTTCTTCATGTAATGTTCATAACGAATCGTATTCAGCGTGCATATGTTTGTATTGCCGCCATACAGCGATACAAGAACTTTGCATCCAATGTCTATTAAATCTTCCCTATTAGCAGTTTCTTCTCCAAATATGGAGGAACATTCACATGCCATGAAATGTTTCAAAGCTGAAGATTTACTTTTTCCAAATAAGGCAATAGTAGTATCGCACCCTGTTAACGCGTGAACAAGAAGAGTTTTACAAATACCTTTTCCAATTGATTCTTTCATGGCTTGAATATCACGTACTTTATTGCGTTGTGTGGCAGACTGCATTGAAATATTCTTAGAAGAATGGTATAGCAGCAAAATTAAGATATCGGTATCATCTGCCACTACAGTGACGCGTTGTTTCTGTGCAAGGTTTAAAGCTATTTGAACAATTAGAGTGCATCGGTTTTCGCATTATTTACGCAATGGCCCATTTCTCGACAGTAATTTCCAAGCATATTGATGAAGCGCTGTTTGTTTGCGGCGTTAGAAAGAAACTTTTCTTTCTTGATAACCACGGGCGATTGCTCATCAAATATTACTGCAACAGATGACTGCTTCACACACAATCGGTGCTCCATATCTTTTGTACTAGGTATTTCATATCCATAAAAAGAAGAAAACTCAGATGAAGTGAACATAGGAAGGCTTAAATGGAGCTGGAAACAGAATAGATTATATTCTATCAAATAACAGGGAAATTCCTCAAGACTTGCATGTTCTGAACAGTTTCGAAATCTCGAGTGATCGTTGGTTAGTGAGATCAGAGTGAAGTAAACACTAGATTAGAGAAGGTTATCAAAGGAAGTCGCCGTTTTAGAATGAAAAAAAAAAAATAATAAAGAAAAGCAGACAGATATCCCGTACAGAACTAAACACAGTTAGCGCCCGGGAAGAGATAGAAGATTGAGAATATATCAATTGGAGAAATAATGTACTGACCGGGATAATAAGAGGGAGAACAAAAGAAATAGTAGCATGACAAAGGAGAGTAAAATATCGGAAGAAACCAAACTTTTTTCATTGTTTGTGGACGAATTCTTAGTGGTTTTCGTTATATCTCGCTTAGGAATTGAGCACTAACGTTCGGGTCTTATGCACTAACGACACAGTATGTTTGGGTCTATAATTTGTTATTGGGTGGGGCCAACTTGACGGACCTTTACAAAACTGTCCCTCAATGCCAAAGGGAAGAGAAATATCCATAAAGAGAAGTGTTCTTACATTCAGAAATATTGGGCCTTTTTTATTTAGGTCTATCGGAAATAAAGCTGTTATATTCGTCTAGAAAAAAGTTATAATTATATCTGTTAATTTAAAATTTAAATAGTTCTAAGCCCATAATGTACTCTCAAAGTATATATATGACCTTTAGGCACTTAGGTTCAGGCCGGGGTAGGGTCTGGAAAAGGATTCGGAAAGATGTCGGCCAGGGCCTATGCTGAAGGTGCGATCCCTGCATTTGTCTGGTGTGCCTGATGGAAAACCGTGGGAAACAGTCAGGATGGTCGGCCACTGTGGTCGAACCCACGACCTCCCAAATGCTAAGCCAACGCTCTACCACTGAGCTACGGCGGGCCGGTTACAAATTTCATATTTATATATCAAGTTCTCAAAGCCCATAAGAGATACATTTCTTTAAAACGTAGAAAACGTGGTATTTTGTTTGCTAGGACAATTACAGGATTCAACATAAAACATTTCTCAAAGCTTTTAAAATAACAACACCTATGTCAAAATTGTTCCACATTCAGTGTAAGTAGGTCATTATTTTGACAATGAGTTTTTGATAACTGGAACCAGATAACATTTGTTCAAAGTCAAAACAGTTACCATCATACATTCCAGAAAATGTTAAAAAGAATACCGTCGTTGTAGATGCAACACCGCGTTAGTAACATTTTACCAATTTTACAGAAGCAAAATTGATTCGCAACTCCTGTATAGCATACTCATATACGCGGTATTCAGAGTATGCACCATCCTATAATAAGTAGAATGATATAAAAAGCTAATAATCGCCAAAATTGGATATACGCGGTGTTGCACCTAAAACGACGATACTTAAAAGAGAGATAGAGAGAGAAAAAAGCCTTTTCCAATAGAGGAAGAAAAAAGTAGGGATTCATGTACAATGGTGAAGTATGTATGGACGAAGATGAAAGGTTAAATTTTGAATAGTACAACATCTATGCATACTTTCTCAGAGGACAGAAAAAAATAAAATATAAATGTGGGGAACATATTTTTAAAAAATAAGTTATTTCTGGAACCTACATTTTAATTTTTTATTTATGATCTTTAGGCATCTCAGGCCGGGATAGAAGAGGGGAATGGATTCAGGAAGGTGTCGGTCACGGCCTATGTTGAAGGTGCCATGCCGGCATTTACCTGCTGTGACAGGAAAACCTCAGTCAAGAAAAATTTCAATTGAATTAAATGTATTCTTGGGATGGGCAGGGTAAAGGATTGAAAAGATACCGGTCAGGGCCATCTTAATGTACTATCCCGGCATTCTTGACTGAACTATATAATGTCTGGTCGCTCTGTGCTGTGAGGGGCAAACAAATAATAATAATAATAATCAGCAGTCCGGGGCTTGTTTCGTAATATGGGGTGGGGGCTCGGATCAAACTCTGCAGCTATTCCGAACAGATTTTTCAGACTTTTCTTTAGCTCCAATAGGGGAATGTTACGATGGTACCTTAAATGGGGTATTAGTACTTAGTTTATTCCTTTCCTTGGACCAGTAAAGTTTTGATTGGAAACGAGCATACGTCCCAAATGCCAGAAGGCAGTGAAAATGAAACTAAAGCTTACATTCCTTTTAAATATCCAGTTGCACGGAATCTCTTTTGAAAATATAAAGAAAACCCACCCTATGCCTATCAGTATACAATTTTGCCTCACTGCATTACTGCGTATCTATGTACACCTAATTTATTGTCATATATTTCATATTCATACAGTAATCAGTACTCAAATTATCAGCCAGGCAAGGTGTTTAATACCCAATGTGTGCTGGTGCTAACTATTGTTACCAAAGTTTAGGTATTATGCAGGCCATAAAATTCACAGTAGGTTTTATAGTTCACATTAATAAAAAATGCTCTTATCTCCTTTTAATATTAACACTGTCAGCTTACTTCATTAAAAAGAAGTTATTGTTTAGCTGACGAAATTTGATGTGCCCAGTTTTTGTAAGAATACTTTCTCCCTCCAAACAGGCAATAGTTTTCTTCTACTTTTTATGCTTTATTAAAACACCTATGATACACCGCATGCACCTTCAGGTCGGGTTAAGTTCAGTAATGGGCATCCAGCTGCGGAAGGTTTGTGCTAACCAAACCTAACTTCTATTCTAAGCTAACCTAACCTAGCAGGAAAACTGAAATAACTTTAATCTGGAGAGCCTTAAAGAAAATGGATGTCCTATAAAAAAAAAAATTGCCTTCAATTCTATCAACTGACTAAGAAAAAGAGATCTGGTGCCTATTACCCCATTTTACCCTATCTCAGCGCTTGTCGGGGAAGTAATTCAACCTTTGTCAACTTCGTGAAATTTCAAAATGCGTGTATATATATATATCAACTACTCTACCCTACTGCAGTAAAGAAGTCAAAAAGTGAAAAATGCAACAAGTAAATGTGTGCACATGGTAATCCACCCAACGGTAGCTTATTGTGTCAAATGTGTAACCTAATCTGCCTTTTCTAACAATCCCATAGCTTAACTTGTAAACAGAAAGAAAGACGAAGTGAAAATGAAACAAAAAGTGAAAATATGTGTTTAAATATGTGTAGGTACATGGCTCGAAGCAGAGCCGGCTCTAAGTCAATCTGCGCTGTGTTCCAAATTTTTGATGCGCCCTTAAATATTAATTTAATTTCCCGAACTCATAATACATAGGGCTACTCGCACTCGAAATGTTTGGTGTTCCCAAAATCGTGGCGCTCTGTTAGCAGGAACAGTTCGAACACCCCTCGAGCCGGCTCTGGCTCGAAGTACATATAGTGCAAAAGTACGATAATGGAATGTTGTAGATTCGAAGTGCTATATTATATTTACCGGCTTTTCTTTACTATACGTCGGTCAATCCATTTTGAACCAAAAATGGAGCAGTCACAGGTGATGTTTGTTAAAGTTAATGTTCATCGCGTTTAATGAAATTTTGTAAAAAATTACCAAAATGTCTGACTTGGCTTTTTCTGACCCGTCTTCGTTCGCTATTGCTCACTTGACATACTGTCCGTGATTTTTTGTAGAAACCGTGTCACATATGACGTAACATTACCGTGATTGCGGTTCATGAACCTGTGACTTATTTCGTTCGGAATAATCACGCCCGACATAAGCGACGCAAGCTATCGGAATAATCACGCCCGACATAAGCGACGCAAGCTAAAGTAATACCCATTTACCCTTCGCAACTAGTATAGAATACAGTAGCAAAAATCTGAACGAAAAATTAGACTTCGTAGTCTGGCAACGTAAAACTATAACTACTGTACAAATAATTTTTAATTTTAATTAAGATTCTACTATATTATGCGAAAACAAGTTACATGTATAAATTATTAAATTACAGTATATCACTCACCTGTTTCGTATCAGATGTTCTTTGTTTTAAATAAGGTCCAATCTTCTGTATTAGGTGCTTCATCCTTTGTCAGCAACATATCGAAATTTCTCCTCACTTTGACTTTACTGGGCCAAACTTGCGCCCCCAACTTGGGGATTTTTGGGGCTGCGCCCCCTTTATCATAGCCAGACTCTGCGGGTTATTGTTTCCCTTGATGCCGATCTGCACCAAACCCAGAGGGAGCTTTGCCCCATTTAAGGTGACCTAGTCGTACGCCTTCATACCAAATTTCGTTTCTTTAGCTTCACTGATTTGAAAAATGTGTTTTTGGGTGGCCATTTTGGATTAAAGATGGCGACTTTTCTAACGTTTTCTTATATTGTTGTGACCTACTCGTGATAGTACACCTGCATAAAAAAATATTTTCTTAGCTCGAATGGTGTGGAAAGTGGCTTGTTTGGCTTCCATTTTGAATCCAAGATGGCGACTTTTTCAAAATGTAGTATGTTCTTAAATCATTCGAGATAATACACCTGTATGTGTATTATGTGTAATACTGTGTATGCCAAGTTTCGTATCTCTAGCTCAAATGTTGTGGAAAATGGATTTTGGGGTCCACCATTTTGGATCCACAGTGGCGTCTTTGGATACATTTTGTAATATTTACTTAATCTACTAGTAATATTGTACATTTTCACCAAATTTGGTGTTTCTAGCTTCAGCGGTTTAGGCTTTGTATTCTATAGAACAATGAATTTGGTGGCCATTTTGGATCCAAGAAGGCGACTTTTTCAACATTTTCTGGTATTTTTCTAAACTGCTAGTGATCATGTACCTTCGTACCAAATTTCGTGTCTCAAGCCCAAACGGTGTGGAAAATGGATTTCTTAAGCCAGCCATTTTGATTCAAGATGGTGACATTTTCAATATTTTGTAATATTTTCGTAACCTACTAGCGATGTCGTAACTTCATACCAAGTTTCATTTCAGTAGCCCTAGCCCTTTAGGCTGTGTATTCTATACAATAATGGGTTTGGTGGCTATTATGGATCCAAGACAACGACTTTTTCAGTGTCGATTTTTTTCCTTTACCTGCTCTTGGTCATACACCTTCATACCAAATTTAGTGTTTCTAGCTTCAGTAGATTGACAGTCTGGGAATTTTGATGATTAATGAATGAATGAATGAATGAATGAGTGAGTGAGTGACCATTTGGATATATATTATATGGATTGGACGAAAAATCCATTGGACCAAAAGTCGATTGGACGAAATTGCTTGTGGACGAAAAATCTGTTGGACCAAAAATCGATTGGACGAAATGTCTTGTAGACGAAAAATACGTTGAACGAAATGTCTTGTGGACGAAAAAGTCAATGGACGAATTGTCTTGTGGACGAAATGCTTATGGACTAAATGTCCCTGGACTATATGTCGTATGGACAAAATGTCTTTGGACAAAACGTCACCAGGCCCTTGAAACAATTTAAGAAGTCTCTTCCAAAGTATTTGGAAGATGGAATTGTTCAGAAAGCAATTGATAATCATTTAACCCCCTGTCTAGATTCTCTCTTTTGGTGTCTATCAGTGCTGATGTTGAACCTTTTCTGAATAAATTTCAATCGTCAAAACCTTTTCGTCTACAGAATGTGAACATTTGATTCGTCGCCTTATGAAGAGATTTATTAAAAGTGAAGCCTTAATGGAAGTGGACACGACCTTGAAGCTGTTAAAAGTACAAGTATCTGATGAAAATAAACTTTACTCTTGTTCTAAAGTTGACATAGGATTTGCTGCAAAGAAGTTTTTAAATCATAGCAAATCTAATGAAAGACTAATTGCTGAATTGAAGACTAATTGAATTCCTGCTGGAATATAGAAAACTTTTGGTATCAATGTGCGGGAAGACCCTTGAAAAATGTCCAATGAAATATAGGTTTATGCACAGTCTTTATTGTCTCATTCCGAGAGAGATTCGTGCAAATGGGAATGTATATGAAAGTCGTATGAACTGTTTTGCAAGAACTATATGAGAAAAATCACATTTCGCCACGAAATGCAGAAGAAAATCATCAGTACAGTAAAATGTGTTCTAAATTACAGGATGAATGGAAGGAGTTTCAACCCTGAGACAGATCGACTCGACACTTTTTATCACAATTTACTCGGAAATAATGAGTTCGAAGAATGTGGAAGGTAATAAAAATTTTGCTTATTCTTTCTCACGGAAACGCGAGTGTTGAAAGTGTTTTTTCTATTAATAAGGACATAATGGTAGAAAACCTTCGTGAAGATTCACTAGTAGCATTGAAATTAGTATATGATTCTGTTAAATGTTCTAGGGAACCTTGTGCGGTGGAAATAAATTGAAAAATGCTTCAGTCTGTTCGTGCTTCATGGAAGCGGTATGAGGAAGCCATGAAGAAAAAGCATGCCGAAGAAAATGCAGTTGAGTCGATAAAGTGTGAGCGTAAATGGATCGCTGATCAAATTACTATATTAGAGAGGAAGAAAGCAAAATTATGAAAAGAAGTGATCGGGAAACTGAAGCTATGAACGTGGAAATTGCCAACTTGAGAAAATCTCTTCTGTAACGCAGTGAAAACTTGTCACAACTGTTCGTTAGTTACAGTATGTTGTAGGTTCTGTTTATTGTATGTAGTTACAGTTGGTTCTGTTTATTGTCATCAAAATACATCATGTAACTTTCTGTTATTATTATTTTTTGCTTATATAAAGTTAATAATAATGTAATTTCTGCAATGACTGTTTTTTTTTTTTTGGAAATTATTTTCTATTAGCAGAAACTATTCCAGAAGAATAGTTTAGGATTATTACAGCTCTGTTTTATTGTAGCGGAAAGCAGAAAACAGCATTCTTGTATAGATATATACATATATTTTAAGAACTGCTTTAAAAAAAAGTTACGTTGAAAATCTTTTAAAATATCCTCGAATTTTTCTACTTCAAAATGCCTCTTTCAATGCGCATTTTAACAAGTAGTCTGTTTATTTTATATGCAATGTAATTAATATTTTATATATGTAGATATTCAGTATATGAAAAAATATATATGTTATACAGTATGTTTCAAGGCTTGGTTTTGAATATTTTTAAGGTAACATAAATTGTTTTTAGTTTCGTTTCTTTTTTCTTCTTTCAATTTTGTTCATGTGTTTTCGAATAAATAAATGTCATAAAAATACACAAAAAGGCAGAGGGTGGATGTTGTGGTGGGCCGTTCTGTGCATTTCTTCTTCTTTTTGAATACAATGTTTAGCTAACAAAGATTTCCTAATTTTAGAAGCTAAAATGTACACTAGAAACTCAAGGAATTCAACCTGGAATACCTGGAAAAGTCACGGGAAAATGAAAATAAAATGGCCCTGGTAACACTACGATTAATATCACTTAAGGAACCATATATTTAATATATTACCACTAGGTCAAACATAGGCAGTGCTGAAGTACTCCCAAATTAAACGTTGCGCTTTCCGCCATATTTAGGACAAGAAATCGTCTGCTAGCTCTCCGTTTCCCAAGGGCAGGAAGTTTCTGTATCACAGTTGCTGATAAAGAAAAGTATAGTATGCAAAGAAAGTTTAAAGAGAATGCTTAGCTAAGAAGAACGTTTTACAATTCAGTACTGTCAGACCGCTGTTACTCACTGAGAAACAGAATTAACTTTGGGAACAGTTGCCTAAGAATTCTTCTTATGCATGTTTGCATTATAGGTCCTTACCGTGTAGGGATGTCAATCCGCTCGGCTCGAGCGGCGAGTCTAACGCTCGAGTCGAGTCGTCGCTCGAGCTCGACTCACTGTAACCAAGTCGCAGCGTGAGTCTCTCTGAGGAGCGACTCGGCTAGACTCGAGCACATACTGAGCGCCGACTCGATTCGACTCAAGCATATAGTGAGCGACTCGACTCAAGCATATAGTGAGCGCCGACTCGACTCTAGCACATAGTGAAGAAATGTCATGCATAAAGAAAATTATTTTTATTCCTTTTTAGTAGGAATTGATTAAGAAAAGAATGTCTTTGAAAAGTTTTTTTTTTTTATTATTTTTTATGTTGATTTAATTTTACTATTTGCTTTTACTTTCCTACTAACTTTGGAAACAATGATACTAGAAAGCATGATAGTCGATGTGAAGTTGGTTTATTGATCTCCTTGGCAACGTAATTTGTTGTTCTAGGCTTTCTCGAAGAACTGAACAAGTAGAAAACCGAGTTTAGGTTGAGTTTATTTTAATGCCTTTAGGCAACTATCGCTCAGGCCGTATGGATGATGATGGAATGAAGAAAGTGGAAGGAAACGGGAGCACCCCGAGAAAACCCACGCACACGGTGTTTGTCCACCACAAAGCCTACATGGCATGAGCAGGGATCCATCCGACGACCCCTAGCACCAGAGGTGAGCGCACTACCAACTGAGCCACTGTGACCCGAGTAGAAAACCGAGATAGCTGTGTATAAATTATGAGGTAATATAACTTTGCATTGCTATGACTTCGTCCACTAACTCCTTGTCTGATGGTTATTTCAATCCGCTCGGCTCGAGCGGCGAGTCTAACGCGTAGAGTCGTCGCTCGAGCTCGACTCACTGTAACCGAGTCGCAGCGTGAGTCTCGCTGAGCAGCGACTCGGCTCGACTCGAGCAGATAGTGAGCGCCGACTCGGCTCGACTCGAGCTAATAGTGAGCGCCGACTCAGCTCGACTCGAGCAGTTCTGAGTACCAACTCGACTCTAGCACATAGTGAGCGCCGACTTGACTCGACTCGAGTCTGACCGAGTCGAGCGAGTCGTTGACATCCCTATTACCGTGTGGTAAATTCGAACTTTATATACGCATTTACAATTCTGTGACAACGTGTATTGAGCTATTGTGAGAAAAGCAAGTGTTTTTGCACGGACATCCATTAGGATAACACTGTCTGCTCTAGTTTATCATCTCTGTTTCTCGGACACACCAGTACTAGGATTTGAGGTATGACGTACGACATGCTGAGCATTGCATTCGTGACATTATCTTTTTTTTTTTTAATTGGAGGGTTAGGGTTTCGTGCACGGTGCCACAAAATTGATTTAATTAACAAGGATAATTACCGAGCGCCCGTATCTCAGTTGGTTGAGCATTGGCTTAGCAAAAAGAAGGTCCTTGACACGATCCCAGTGGCAGCCTATCGTAGCTGAGGTTTTCCATAGTTTTATCTTTTATCACTTCAGTATAGTACCTACAAAATTAGGCCCTGAACGCACGGTGCCAAATCGTGAGTGATTGGGGTATTTTCCCCCCACCAATAATCTGCCTATTAAACTTTCCGGGGGACAAAGAGTATATAATAAAAAATTGAGAAAAAGACATCATACCAAATAATTATATGTATTGGATATAAGTTAGATTGTGATTTGCTAAACCGACACGACAAACATTTTTGGAGATGTTATTTGGGACAATTCTGTGCTTCCTTTGCACGTCTCTAACTGCGAAACAATTACAATTACAGTACAAAACGGTAGTACATTTTATATTTTTAACATCCCTATTTTTCATCTCTCCCCCCCCCCTCCGCCGGCCGGGTAGCCGTGCGGTCTACGGCGGTAGGCCAACGACTCGAAGGTCCCGGGTTCGAGTCCCGGCAGGGGCATGGGTGTGGATTTTAATGAATAAAGGGCGAATCGTGACGGGCCGAAGTCCAACGTTACTAGACTGGCCCATATAAGAATAAAGTTTACCGAAGTTTTATCTCTTGCTATCTATCTATTTGTCTGTCTGTGTGTTTATAAGCCTCCCCCACTATTTCTGAGCTATTTCGCATTGCATTCCCCACCCTTTCTCGTCTTGAGCCTGAGATGACCAAAGAAAGTTCATTTCTATTGAATTTTACATGAGATAGGTACTGTACTATCTTGTGGCTGACAGGCTGAATTGTATTACTGACAATCAAATGTCTATATTTAGACCTGGATTTTAAATATATTGCATTATTGTTTAAATTTGGCCTAGATTTTATCAATGAAAATACATCACCATCATACGTTTTCATGTTATCATGGTTCTTTTCTTCATTAACGAACATTTCCAATATCCTTCCGTGCTAATGACTACTATCTTTACGCTTTCTTGTCCCGAATATGGCGTGCTACGCAACGTTCAATTTGGGAGTAGTTTCACACGTTCGTCGCTACGTGATGTTAGGAGCTTGTAAGGAACCGATTTAAATTTCTGTTGAGATTTTTTTCTTCGCTTATAAACGATTCAATTCCTGAAACAAACCAGTTTATGTGACGACAGAAAGAAATTACTGCGGAATGACTTTGGGAAGAACTTCAGCGTCTTCAAACTAATGCCATTCGGTCTTCTTGCTTCTCCCTGACCTAGTTTGAAAGACATTTCTTAATGCGGTCAGCTCCAGATCATATTTGGAGACAGATTTATACACATGCAACGCCTGAGGCATGATGGAAAACAGGTTCAAGATACGGATGATAGCCCCACGATTGCAAGGAGCTGCAGGAACCCTCTCTATTGAATTCAGTGGATGTCAGCAAGAAGCGAAAGATAAATAGAAGCACTTATTACAAACAAAATGTTCATAAATATAATTTCTAAGAAAGTGAAATTTCGTTTTCTGCAGGTTTTAATGTACATTAATTAACAAGTATGTTGTCGGTTTCCGTGTTAGGGAATTTCCTCTTTATACAATATAATATGCGAAGAAAATGCACGAGATCAATTGGGACTAAAGACATTTTCCACTTTGACTCAATTTCTGCTTCATACAAGTTTCGGTTTGGACAGGTTTAGCTGTTTTTATTTAATCTCAAAAGACTTGTGATATCTACTGAATTATTTTCTTTTTTCAAAAACACTGAACTGCTGAACAAGACTATATTATACGTAAAAAATAAAATATTACTTTTATTTTATTTTTTACGTATAATATAGTCTTGTTCAGCAGTTCAGTGTTTTTGATCTTAATTGCAAGACGTGCAACTATGTTTTGTTGTCAGTTTCTTTTTTCATATTGATAAAATATAAACTGTGCGATAAATGTATCCATATCAAGGTGGACATAGAGGATGGTAAACAATTTAGTAAGAAAAATTAAAAATATAATTTAGTTCAGGATGTGACACTCCTCTCTTCAAGTATTTTGAAGGCTCTCATTTCATATGTTCCTTAAGTTTTATAAATTACGGTATTACAAGTTTCTGTTATCATTTACAGATCAAAGAGATGATTAGGTTTATGAGATACGGTGAACCCAAAACATGGAGCAGAACAAAGAAATATTATCAGGATATGCTGGAGTTAGAATCTCAGTATTCCGTACAGAATATAACAGTCAGACATCACAGGAGGGCGAAGAAATTAGCGAGAGTTCATGCGTGCAAGATAATACCAGGTAACTTATTTCCTTAATAAGTAAATATGATAACACTGTAACCGGAATCAAAGCACATAAAACTAATACATATCTGATATTGTATGATATCAAAGATGATGTGTTCATTTATGTTTTGGCAACAGTGATTTTGTATATTCTTTTGTTATAATGTAGTTGCCTTAAGTTAAGAAAGTCAACATGATGTCGGAATGTCTTATACATGGTGTCTACAAGTCTGGAAAACCTGGAATAGTCAGGGAATTTCATTTTTCTGGAAAAGTCAGGGAAATTCTTAATATTTCTGGAAATTTTATAAACAATTTAAAATTTTAATAATAATTTTATAAACAATTTGAATTTTCTTGTCTTGTTGAAATTACAAAGGTAGAAACAATATATTTAAAAAATTTGCATGTTGCACCGATTTTAAATTCGGTTTATACTTCATTCTTCACGGTTTCCTTCTGATTGCCGAAGTAAATCTAACCTGCAATGCCCAATGCAGATTTAAATGTCTGTGAAACCATTTTAATACAAACTAAATTTTTGAAATAATTTGTTACAACCTTTACATCTAATTGTACAAAATTTATCTTTTCAGAATTTGAAAGGATTGTGATTCAAAGGCATTTCAATATGTCAAAACGGGGACAGTCTTCAGTAATTCATGGGTTCTGAATACTGAATTTTCTGAATGGCTAAAACCAGTGGAAAACTATGTGTAAGACAAAGGTTGGGTTAAGTAACATGGGTAAAGGCTGTTTTAAGGCACGTTAAAGGCGAAGCACAAGCAGCTGTTTGATGGGTAATTCCACGTCAAATCGTACAGGGGTGTCACCCGACCATCGCCGATTTCAATGAAATTTTATGTACAGCATCGATAGACAAATATAAGAACTCGTATTTTTTATTTTGCTCATATTAGCTCTGGTTTGGCTTTGACAGTCTTCGAAAGATGACTCTGCCCGAGGGTTTTTTGTATGATCGATGAATGAACGGCACGTCACTCCGAACTTCAAATGAGCACCACATGGCGACGTTTGACTCAAATATATTCAAATTCTCCATATCAAATGTAAATTTCATGAGGATTTCAAAAATCAGGACTAAAATGGCATAATTCTAATTCTAAACCATGAAATTTAGTTTCAAAATGGCGGCAATCGAATTTTTCAAAGGTATTTACTAAATTCCGTGTATCTTCTTTCTGTAAGCGGGGAATTCAATGAATGAATTTCAGTTAAGGGAGTACATAATGTCCTATTAGGATAATAAAAAATATCCTTGGGTTTTTGCTGTTAGCCTACAGAGCGCGTAATTCAATAGATGACCGTAGGTTCTATAGTACGGGCGATACACCACAGATCTTACAAAATACTGCGTTTCGTAAAAGAAGCACGGCACTTGGCACTGGGGTAGTAGTTTCCAATAGAAACTATTTCAGTACCAGACCCCATAAAAATATCCCTTAAAAAACAAGATGGCGTCCTTTCAAAATGGCGGTACATGGTAGCTCGTTTTTCGTCACACTACAAAAATATAAGTATAGCCATGTAACAGTACAGATAACGTAAATATTCATACTAACTCTATGAATACAAAACCACCAGACCATAAAAACATTCTTCTGATGGCGACTTTTTCAAAGAAAGTATATGGCAAAGAAAGCGTGCCGCTTGAGAAAGAAAGTATAGTTGACCTATAAAAGTTATTTCAGAATGAAATTCCACAAGAAAACCCTCTTAGGATCCAAGATGGCTTCCTCTCAAAATGTCGGCACGTAAGTAATTGTTTCCTTATATCTGCACTACAAATTCAAGTAGAGGCATGCAACATGGTGCAGATTAAAATATGTATTCACACTAATGTTTGAATACAAAACCTTCAGAAAATACACCTTAGATTTCAAGATGGCGGCCGTTTCGAAACTGTGTGAATTTAGTAATTTCTCACAATATCCTATGTACGTAAATTGAAATGAATAAAACATAATAACGCTTGATAATTTTCGTGTTCCGAAGAAATAATAGTCTCTCTCAAATTTGAAATCAATTAGTGCAATTGTTTAAGTTATTGCATAAACCTTCAACAGCTTTGGGACAAAGTGAGAGATTTTTCATAAGTGAGAACCACTGGCACAGCGTTGTCGTCGTCACTAACGTCAAGTTTCAAAGATTTTCTGCAATTTCCACAATTTTTTTGACCAGGTACCAAAGTGATTCCTTTACTCTTCTGAACATCCTTTACATAATGAAGCGTTTTGGAAGGTAGAACACTTTTTCTAACCTTCTTGTGGCATTTTAAAGGATCACAACAAGTTTGATACTTGTTATCAAAGTACTTTAAATATTCACAATAATGGTGTAAACAAAGCAAAGAATCAGCTTTTGAGACGAATCCTTGAATTCTCACACATAATTAAGAAAAATTAACGAAGTCTTTTTTGTTTTTATACCCCTCCAAATGACATTCAGCAATAATCAATCTGTAAACTAATGATAAAAAAGAAAACGAAAATAAAAGTGGAGTAAACTACAAACTAAGACAATCGAGTTATTATAGGATTCCCCTCTCACACACAAACACACATTCACACTACAAAAAAATACGCAAATATAGATAATTACACCACTGGAAACAAAAAGCGGAGCTGGTGAACATTTAACAATTAGAAAGAATAAAGTGAAAATTGTCTATGTTCCACTTCGCATCTCTAGGTTCAGACATGTAGATATGCAGATTGAAACATGTTCATATGACTCATGGATTACATTTGTCATATTATAAATAGCCTTATTTGAAAAGGCATAGAGATGAAATAAAAAGTATTTTGTTTGTTTGGATATTTGAATGTCGTGTACGTGGTTAGGCTGCAGTGGCGGCTTGTGATTGATGTGGTGGAGGTGACAATGTATTTAATTTTTAGTTTAATGTGGTCATTGGGGTACTGATGGACAACTTATTATGAAATGAGTTGAAATGTGATGGTGTTACTGTCAGCTGACATCTAAACTCAAATGGCCTTGAGCGCACGTGCTTGTGTTGCAGTTTGCAGTGTATACGATCCAAAAATAACAATTTTGAAAAGGTCACCATCTTGAATTCTGAATGTTTTTGTGATCTGGTGGTTTTGTATTCATAGAGTAAGTATGAATATTTACGTTATCTGTACTGTTACATGACTATACTTATATTTTGTAGTGTGACGAAAAACGAGCTACCATGTACCGCCATTTTGAAAGGTCGCCATCTTGTTTTTTATGGGGGTCTGCTACTCAAATGGTTTATATTGGAACTACTACCCCAGTGCCAAGTGCCGTGCTTCTTTTACGAAACGCAGTATTTTGTAAGAACTGTGGTGTATCGCCCGCACTATAAAACCTACGGTCGTCTATTGAATTACGTGCTCTGTAGGCTGTTAAAAGAAAAAACCCACGGATATTTTTTATTATCCTAATAGGACATTATGTACTCCCTTAACTGAAATTTATTCATTGAATTCCCCGCTTACAGAAAAAAGATAAACGGAATTTAGCAAATACCTTTGAAAAATTCCATTGCCGCCATTTTGAAACTAAATTTCATGGTTTAGAATTGTAATTATGCCATGAAATTTACATTTGGTATGGAGAATTTGAATACACTTGTGTCAGACTTGGCCTTGTGGTGCTCAGTTAAAGTTCGGAGTGACGTGCCGTTCATTCATCGATCATACAAAAAATCCTCGGGCAGAGTTATCTTTCGAAGACTGTCTAAACCAAACCAGAGCTAATATGAGCAAAATAAAAAACACAGGTTCTTATATTTGTCTATAGATGCTGTATACAAAATTTCATTGAAATCGGAGATGGTCTGGTTTAAAATTGCATTTCAGCTGTACGATTTGGCGTGGAATGACCCTGATGCTAAACTGCAGAGTATGGACATCAGTCGTTTTGTGAAAGGTTCAGGGGAACGAAACGGTGCTCCAACCGCATTGTGTACCAGCAGTAGCAAACCGCATTGTGTACCAGCTCTTATCGTGCAAACATCTGCAACTACTGAAAGTAGCAGTTGTGTTCTAGAAAATGAATTGGCAGCGCAAGCAGCATCTGTTACACACTCCGTAAGTGAATTATTGGAGGTTCTACGAGCTATATAATGAAAGAAAACTGCATTTTCTTATGAAAGCATGTCACTTTGCACAGTGGGTCGTGATACTATTAGAAGTGATTTGAATCGCAGCACCCTTATTTTCAGCCCTTAGGATTCAAGATGGTGGTCAATTTATAACTTAGGTTTAGTAAACCAAAGTTCTTGCACGTTTTGTCCATTTTACATTGTGACATGCACATAGAATACAATTCTCAGCCATTTCTTAGATAGTTTTCACGACCATACATCTAACGGAGTTACATTTACTGAGTGATAACCTTATGGAGGTCTTTTATAGGGTAATGTGGGGTAAGATGGTAAGAAAACGTAGGGTAAAACGGTATTGCAAATTCACATGTGTTTTTTTCTAATTATTACTCAAAATTTACAACCTGCTTGTGTACATTGTTAAACAACGAGATATGAAACTGCAAGTAGTTTAATGTTTTTTATATTTTGTCTTTCGATTTAATAATTATTACACATGATTTCAGTTGTGTCGTTTAACAGTAAGTCTATTGCTATTATAACAGGGTAGTATTGGTATCTTAGTAATGGTACAACATACTGGACAATATAGGCCAGGGGCATAATAACGTTAACTGCAATCCTATTCCCCACTATGTCCCATGCATAGGGCATAACGGAGAAAGTGCCATTTTTGGAATAAGTTAAAGGAAAACTGTTCCAAAATATTTTTCGCTAGGATTTGCTGGTGGAATGTTGTAACTGAATGTTCAACGTGTCTACCGAAAAAAAAAGCTACAATTGAGCTATTGGTTAACAATCTATACAAGCAAATATCTTACGTTCCCTGTTTTGCCCCACATTCGCCTACAATTAAATCAACGGATTTTAAAGTTTAAATTATGTACGTATTTATTGTCTTGAAATCTAAATACAGTGTTTCAATTTAAACGAAAATCTTATTCAATAAAGATTCTTATTTACTAAAAGAAAATTTAAGATTCTAGTACAAATTTGTAGAAGGAAATTAACATTTTATTTAATAAAAGAATAAGATAAAAGTAGTTTTCCAAAACAGCTGAATTTAATATTCTAATATTTGAGGTTATATAGTGTTATTCAAAATGATCTTCCCGATTTCAAAGTTTAATAACTCACGTTTATTGATTCATAATGACATGTAACTTATGTTAAATGAAAGATAAACTCAAAAAGTTTCATTGGATGGCAATTGTTATGTTCAGTTATGCATTCCGCCGCTAGGGCGATAGTAAATCAAGATGACCAAAAACGAAGATGAGAGAGCATTTTGTGTTCTTGAATTTCATTTAAGAGAGTCACCACTGGTCGCCAGATATGAGCCCGTGGGAATTTTTGTGGTGTTACGTTAACACATAACCCCACATAAAAACTCATACTGGGTGATACCTGGTGACGAGGGAGTGTATAGACTGTTTTAGATGAAATTCGAGAACACAAAATGTTCTCTCGTCTTAGTTTTCGGCCATCTTGATCTACTGTCGCCCTAGCGGCGGAATGCGTAACTGAACATAACAATTGCCAGCCACTAAAATGTTTTGAGTTTATGTTTCATTTAACGAAAGTTACATGCCATTGTGAATCAATAAACGTGAGTAATTAAATCGGTAAGATCATTTTGAATAACCCTGTATACGTAATCATTTTCATAACTTGCATTTCGAACATGTTAAACATTTATTGTGTTGGGTTAAGTGACTCAAATGATTTGTGCATTCAACAAAAACGACACTTGTTAATTTACCTGTAGTTCAACATTTTCAATGTAGTAGGTAGAGCTGTGGTTGGAACAACCACCTTTACATAATCTACACTGAAGTGTGCACGGGGCACTGACCCCCACGGCATGAACATCGTGGTGTATTGCATCCTGTGTTGCACCCACATACTTTCAGGGATACTAGCTCTTTCCAGGTCTCAGGGAGTGTGGACCACACTGGTTCCCATTTACCATCTTTATAATTCTATCCCCATGAATATGTACACTCCGGATTGTCTTCAGAGTTGCAGCCATTACCCCATACGCTGCTCTCAAAATATGTTGATGTAAAGCTGCACTAGAAGGTGGTAGTTTGTTCTTGTTAGCAAATAGGTCTTTTTTTGTTTCATTAACACAATGACTAGCAGTGTGTGGGTCATAGAGTAGGGCTGTAAATCGTTCTAGAGTTGTCAAGACGTCCGCAGACAGTGAATAAACTGGCCTCGAAAGGGCTTTAAATGCATATGTAGCAGCTGGTTACGTTGTCCACGTATTCCAAGCTATTTTCTGTCCCTTCGAAGAAAAATATGAAACCGTATCACTGCCACTAAATGCGTGGAACCCACGTAATGCTTCTGCTTTATTGTCTCCAAGTGCCTTTATAATACTATGCACAGCTACATATCGTCTTCTAGCTCCTACTCCACTCAGAACCCAAAGTTTCTCCAATCCCATTGCTTCCATCATAGAGTAGTATGAAATACAAAGCACTAAGACATCAGTATCGGAAGATCGAACAAGCAGTTGCTTTGAGTCATGCTGAACCATATCTTTGGCATGCAATATGATGCGGTCACCTGCTTCATCCATGTGGCTACTGATCTTTCCTGCAAGTGATGTTGATACATTTTCTGAAGACACTATAGTGTCACCAACATTTGTTACAATATGTACACTGGTCACCTCATTTACGAGCTTCCTAGCAAGAAATTGAAACGGCTCATTTTTGTTAGAATCATTTCGCAGAAAGGCCAGTCACCCGATAATTTCCCTTCGGGAATTTACTTGACGACGTATGCCTTTACCTCGATTCTGACGTTCAATAACTTTCAAACTGTTTGGCACGTACAGATCCCAAACCACATCAATTCTTGGGGCATTTCTTGAAGTACATTGATTGATTAAGTAAGCTTCAATGCCTTTGTAATAGTCTCTGAACGTTTTGGCTCCTGGTTGCGGCCGATTTTCATGTACCAGTGCGGTTCCGGCTCATTTACTATTGAGTTAATATTATTTGGAGCAGTGCCAACACAACTGGATAAACTTTCGAGCTCTACTGCTAGGTCAGCCTTTGAAACAGGTCGAATCTGGCCATTGACACTCAAGGAAGGCGGACACTTTTGATTTTCGTGCTTGAAAAGCTCTGAGAGATTTATATCACGTTCTCGACTGACAATGACGAGTCTTTGAAAAAGACACATGTTAGTAGTTAACGTTTTTATGGCTGTGCTGTTTGACGGTCTTGCACGTTTCTGAGAAAATATTCTTATGTTCATTGTATGTATGGGGTCATATATAGACTTTTTCCCCTCAATAAATCGTTCACGCACAAAACATTCGTACATTTCTTTTCCATCCTTCTCAGCACAACGCAGAGCTTTCACACCTTCATCTTCAGCTATGAATCGGTTACCAGTAGACACTAAGTTAGAGCTGCGTTCTAAAAATAAATTTCCTAGTTGCACAAAATTCTCCATAAAGGCATAACATTCATTCTGTTAATGAAACAAGAAAAGACCTATTTGCTAACAAGAACGAACTACTTGTGTCCCTACCACCTTCTAGCAGGGATGGTAAACTAAACCAAATTGAGAATTTGGTTTCGGTTTCGAAACAGAAACCAAAATAATGTTGTGGAATTTGGTTTCGGATACAACATAAACCAAAATACAAAATGAATTTGGTTTCCGTTTCTGAAACAAAATGTTTGCAAGAAAATTTGGTTTCGGTTTAACTTTCTTTAGGTGTTTTGGTTTCGGTTTCGAATCAGAAACCAAAATATTCTGATTGCATTTGGTTTCGGATACAACAGAAACCGAATACAAAATGAATTTGGTTTCCGTTTCTGAAACAAAATGTTTTCAAGAAAATTTGGTTTCGGTTTCGGCTTAACTTTCTTTAGGTGTTTTGGTTTCGGTTTCGAATCAGAAACCAAAATATTCTGATTGCATTTGGTTTCGGATACAACAGAAACCAAAACACAAAGTGAACTTGGTTTCGGTTTCTGATGCAAAGTGTTTCAAGGATAATTTGGTTTTGGTTTCGGTTTAAGATTTAGTTGATTTGGTTTTGGTTTCATAACAGAATCCAAAATATAATTGTTGAATATGGTTTCGGATACAACCGAAACAAAAATACAAACTTAATTTTGTTTCGGTTTCTGATACAAGCTATTTCAAAAGTAATGTTTTGGTTTCAGTTTCGAAAATGAAAGCAAAATATACCTGTTTAATTTGGTTTCAGATACAACAGAAGCTAAAATATAAATTAAATTTGTTTTCGGTTTCTGGAACAAATTGTTTCTAAATAATTTTGATTTGGTTTCAGATTCTTCAGTTAAAACTAACATAGAGAAATTGACAACCGCCTTGTCCGGGACCCGAACCCGGATCTTCCAATTGATGGACGGATATGATATTCATTACACGACCACGGCACGGTCAACTCTCTGTGTATATACTACTGAGGTCAATACTCCTCACACCTTGACCTTTTCCCAGTCCTAGTGGGCTGGTTATGAAATCAAAGCACTCCATATATTTGGATATTTTTATTGAAGAATTTGTTCTGTAAGTAAAGTTCGATTGATTGATTGTTGTTATTAACGTCCTAAACGAGCTGGAAAGCTTCTAAGGACGGGACCTACAGTGTAACGTGGACTCCGAACCACTTGTGTCTCACCGGGAATCGAACCCGGGATCCCTTGATTACAAGGCAGCGAGCGTTACCACTCATCCACGGGGGACACAAGTGCAGTTAGAAAGAATAGATGTTATTCCCTTGTTCACAATAATCCTGTGTTAGGTAAATATTGAAACTAACACAGAAAAGTTGACAACTGCCGTGACCTTAATTTAAAAAAAAGAATGCTATTAAGGTAAATGTAATAACTGTGATACTACTAGTAACATAACTGGCAGAGAAAGTAACGAAGCAGAAATCGAATATTCGAATAGTGCAAGCATTAGCTTTGAGGTATCTCAGGCTCCGTCCGACAAAATATATTATTTTATTATGTATGTGCGAAAACTATCCAGATGCTATTGCTTTAGTGTTTCCGTACTTGTAGGGGGATGTCACTCCCCAAATTCGTCCATAGTGCTGTTACCGCCCATATACTTCATTTTATCATATTCCCAAATTCTCTACGATACCCCCCCCCCCCCCCCACATCTTTAAAATGTTTGTAGTAAAAAATTGATAGAAACCCTGTAAAACTCCACTTACACCCCCCAGTTTTGTTTTTACAACCTTCCGAACAGAAAATCCTGGCGGAATCCCTGTGCTACATACTTCTGGTTGAATAAAAATGTAAAAGCGAGGAAGCAAGCGCACATGCGTGTGATTTAACATATCGGTTAGGTTAGGAGGACCTATTTGTTAGCTTTTCAGATTTTCTGTGATCGTTATCACGGCTTGCTCAGGGATAGAAAAAGGAGAAACGGTGTGTCTTTACAACGTTTGGCAAATTCTTGTATCATTGACTGTGAGTGATTCACCTCCCCTTTTGATTTTATCAAAGACAGTAAATGGTATTCTGAATTCGCTGTCATTACCTTGCTGGGTTCTTCGTTCAATGGGCTCTTCACATGTGTAACTTACTTCTGTGTGCAGAAGCACAGCTTACAATCAAGACGAAGTATCATGATAGCCGAGGAATACCAGCAAATGAATTTGTTTGCAAATATTATCATTACAGTGAAGCCACAAAGAAATCTAAGTGCTGTATTAATAGCTGTGGAAAACATATAGCATTATGTAGATGATTACTAAGTTTATCAAAAACGTCAATCACACTCCTACAGGTACAGTACTAATGCAATATAACAAGTCAATGATTTAATTTCAAGTAAATTCTCGTTTTGAATATAGTGTATGAATTAATTGTAAGCTGTTAAGTTTTAATCTATTTATTACCTTAATGTAATTTTTACTCAACCATTTTCCTCGTGAGACTATTGAAATGTCTTCTAGCCGGCGCCCCACATAAGAAATTTTATTGTTTATTAATGGTCTTTACGCATGGATGACTCAGGCCGGGATAGGTTAGGGAAACCATACAAGACGCAGTAACCCAGGATCGAAGTTGAGGGTACCATCTCGGCGTTTGCCTAGTGTGACTGAAGAAAAAACGTAGAAAAAGCTTGATGAGGATAGTCGGCCATTGACTTTTTTTGTTTATTGTCCCTTTGCATGAAATAAGCTCCTACAGCCTACACACACACGCGCACACACACTTAATTGAATTTGAATTTATTTATGACCTGGCATTTCAAGCTGGGATAGGGTGGGGGAGAGGATGTTGGAAGGTAGTTAGCCAGGACCTAGTTAATAGGTACCATCCCGCCATTTGCCTGGTCTGGCAGAAAAAATATCAGGGAAACACCTACACACATGTACCCCCATATACATATAGGGTGGTAACGTAATGCACCGGAAAACTTAGGGAATGATACTACACCAGAAAATAAAAATAGCGTCTAGGTCAACCAGAAGAAAATTAAGCCTCGTTCCGGAGCTACAGGTTGCCTAAAGTGTGGAAGAATTAATTTTTAGAGCTTCATACTTCTAACACCACAAACAGCATTGTTGATGTGGCATAGTGCCGTAAAAGATTAAGTCTGCATAATTCAGCAATGCTTATTTCAAAATTGTGCAATAGGTGCGCAAGAGATTTCCCAAAGGAAGTATGTGATTCACAGGAATTCTCTGTGTAAAGATGGGTCAAAATGATCATAAATGAGACGGCTTTGCACCAGGAAACATTAATTCGTTTTCGCCAAGTTGATATCTTAAGCAGATTCCATATACCGTACGAATAAAAAAAAAAGGACGCTCCTAGAGCAACGACGGTTTTCCGTCGTTGTTTTAAGCTATTAAACTCGAAGGTTAATTTGCAAGAGCAACGACGGGACGGCACAAAACTTTGCGTAAACAGAATTTTTGAGGAAACAGTACTTTTGCGTATGCCCACCACTAACAGGGGGCTGCGCACCCACCCCGCGGCTAACGCCGCCCAGCTCCCTTAGTACGGACCCCCCCCCCCCCTGCACACATCACAACTTTTATTAAAGTTCCTTTTGTGTATTTACATAAAAAATGAAAAAAACTTTAATTTTCTTTCCAAAAAAATATACAAAATGTCGACGCCAGGGTTTGAACCCGGGACCTTTGGATTAGTTTCCTGACGTCTTATCCACAAGACCAAACTGCAACTTCCGAGCTGAGTGCTTGTCGCTGTTACTTCTAGTTCAAGCTATGCGAGAGTGGAATATGTTCCGTCGTTGCTCTAGTAAATTAACCCTCGATGTTAAAAACTTAAAGCAACGACGCGACCTAACTATACTTCAGAAAAATTACAAGTATCTCCTACTTCCTGTAATAAATCCCTTGCGCACCCATTCGACGATTTTGGAATATGCATTTATAAATAAAACAGGCTTAAAGTCTTGTAAGAATATCATACATTTGTGAAGTTCCCCTCCTATCCCCAACCAATTAACATGTAACATAATCGTTAGGGAAGAATAGGAAGTGTATTATTTTCGTTAGGGAGTGCACGATAACCTGGTTACGGAGTCAGCAAATGTCGGGGTAAACTTCACACAGCTCTCTCTTATTAAATTTCGGATCGTCGTTGTCTCCACCCCTTAGAGAGGAATGGGGAGTATTTTTGTTAGGGAGTAAATCGGAACTATTATTGAGGTTTTCCATTCTTTTGGGAACTTCTTCTTTCTCCATATAGCACTTATCAATTTATCTAGTTCCTTGGCTAGTGCCGTTCCTCCCGCTTTAATTATTTGGGTTGGAATATTGTCTATTCCTGGTGATTTGAAATTCTTGAATTTATTTTTATGGACATTTCGACCTCAATTTCTCTAGGTTCTGGAATGCACGGTTCTGCGGTATAGATTTCATATTCCTCTGTTTGTTTCCCGTTGTGTACGTTCAGAAGTTTGTCGAAATAACTTTTTAGGCATCGACAATTTTAGTCGGATCCACGTTCATTTCTAATAATTCCTAACCTCGGTTGGTAACCTTTTCTTAACGAGTTTGCCCCTTTGTATAGATTTCGTATGTTATTTGTCTTCCCGTTTTCCTCTATCTCCTGAATCTTCTGCGTCAGATATTCTCGCTTTTTGTTTCTGAACCCGTGTGTGGCGTTTCTTTTCCCGTTACTGTATTGGTTAGTATTTGCTTCGCTTTTATTACTTAGCCATCGTTGCCTTGCCTGTTTCCGTTCCTCATGAATCTTAAGGCATTCTTCATCAAGCCGTGGCTTGTCTATCTGCTGTTTCTTCTCACCTACACGTTCCTTCACTGCGATCTTAATGATTCATGAATTGCCTCCCGCATCTCACATCAATTTCATTATTTTTAGTCGAGTCGGCTAAGATTTCGAACCTACGAGGTGTGGCTAGGAAAAACCGGACTGATGCTGCAAAATCTTATTTTACATTTTGTAGAATGGGAACGCTAACCCCTTCAAAGCTCTACCCTGCACGATCCCTACGCCGTTCCATACGACTCTTCCATTGTTGGAAGCAGTGTTGCCAGTCATTTTCTGAAATCATGTTCATGACATCCGTTTTGTTTTCACAACTTCTACTGTCTCAGATCTGGTTCCTTTCAGTGCTGACTTCACTTTGGGGAATAAAAAAATATCGCACGGAACAAGATCCGGCGAATATGGCGGGTGATCTAACACTGGGATGCCATGTTCAGCCAAAAATGTCTTAACTGACAGGGCCGTATGGACAGGAGCATTGCACACACTTTCCTCATGTTCAAACTCTCATGTAAAATTTGACGAATATTTTCTTTCTCTATACCTGTGATGTCGGCAACAGCTTGAATGCTCAATCGACGATCTTCACGAATCACATCACTCATTTTTTTGAATGTATGCTTCTATTTTCGACGTGCGAGGTGGTCCTGGACGCGGTCGTCTGTGATCATTTCCCGTCCCTCTTTAAACCGTTTAAACCACTCAAATACTTTTGTGCGCGATAAACAATTATCTCCGTACACTGATTTTAACATATCGTACGTTTCTGTTCCGGGTTTTCCCAGTTTGAACCGAAACTTCACATTGACATGGTGTTCCATTTTAACACTCAGCATTTTGCCAACGGAGCACAGACGTACGTTCCGCTTTGTACCAAGGCCACAGCGAAACTGAGTGATCTGCATCCAGGGCAATCTGTTATTCAGTAGGCAGGGTATCGTGCTATAGAATAATGCCTTGCTTTACCTTCACGTACTCGTTGTTTGCCAATAGCAAAATCAATCCGGTTTTCTTCTAGCCACACCTCGTATTTGAGAGTTCGAGTTGGTAATCTGCTCAGATTATTTAAACTTTTAACTTCGAATTTAAGTTTATTTTGATTTCTTGCTTTCTCTGTTCGCAATGCATAACTCTTCCCTTACTTTTTTGATGACTAATTGATGTTCGGTGTCACCTTCCGATCCTCTGTACGACCTAACGTCTATTATGTTGGGAGTGTCTTCGTCTATCTGCTAATACGTGATCGATCTGGTTGAGAGTTTGGCCATCCGAAGATACCTATGTGCATTTATGTATATCTGTGTTTAAAGTACGCACTCTTTACCAGTATTTCTCGAAATCGCGAAAGTTGTCAGTCTTTCTCCATTGTTGTTGGTCTTTTCGTCAAGGCTGTAGTAGGTCTATATCGCAACGTTCTGTACGGTAGAACAATAAAAATGGGATATTCGTTGTTTTATTCCATTACCTTTTATTACGAAATGTGCACAGAAACTAGATAGATATAAAGTTAACAAAATGGGTCTCCGGGTTCAAGATACAAGATTGACTCGGAGAGAAGAGAGAAATAAACGCCTGTGGTTGAATTCAGGTATAGAGAATTTCCACTCCGTCGCAAGTGGAAAAGGAGTTCCAATCCCGTTGCAGATATGGACTAGGATAGGAATGCAGGCAAGAACGTGTGTCGGATTGTCTTGTCCCGTTGCAGACAAAGACCGTAGAAGTTTGTTCTGTTCTGTTGCATAAAAGAACAGGTAGAAAGAAATACTCTGTTCCCGTCGCATAATACAGGGTGATGAGGTTGCAGATCAGAGGGAGGAAGGTGAGAAGGTGATCATTCTCCTCGCAGACGTTCGGTTATTTATTAGAAAGTCCTCGGCTCTACACCAGGTGTCACCGTTGATGACGTCGCTCGCCTTTCTTCGATCTCCATCGTCTTCTTGGATGTCGACTTCCTTTGTTGACAAACACTTCACAGTTTCACAACATTATATAGTACAAACATAGTACGCATGTTTGCTATTGTTTTGTAAGCGGCATGTGCTGTAATCAGCATAATGTTGCGATATTTTTCTTCTCTCCCTACATTTGCTTTGAAATCACCAAACACAATTTTCGAAATATAATTCGGTAATCGGTCAAACAGCCTTTCGAGCTCACTGTAGATTATATCTTTGTCGTTCCCATCAGCCTCATCGGTCGGTGCATAGACATTTATTAAAACCATGTTCCGCCATCGAGTACGTATCGTAACGTAGACTAGTCTTTCGTTTACGAATTCTATATTCTGAACCGCCGGAAGAATGCTGTTATTAATGAGGAATCCTGTTCCTACATTTAGTGACTGAGTTCCCCCGTATTAGAAAGTGTATTTTACCTTTCGGATACTATCCTGACTCTCTCACCGGATTTCTTGTATCGCTAATGTGTCCAGCTCGTACTTCTCGGTCTCGCGTACCACCACCTGAAGAGCGCCCGTTTTGTATAATGTTCGTACGTTCCAATTCTGTGATCTTTCTTAATCCTGTTCTCGGAGCCCCCTGAAGCAGTCCCCGCCCGGAGATCCGAATGAGGGACTAGTTTACCCCAGGAGAATCCATGAACCATCAGTTACTATTTTTTGACATGCTTTGGCGGTGTAGATGTATCAGCTGTACGACCTCGCAGTCAAGGCAGACATTCAAGATGTCGTCCTCCGTCCATCTCTGAGCTTTGCCGATGCCATTCATCTTCAGCCTCAGAGTGGTAATGGTGAAGCTGCTTCCCCTCAACGTATTTTTGTTCGGGATTATCTTCCCCTAGTCTTTGTAGATCACTCTGCTAACTGCAAGGCAGCAGTACTGGTTTTTTTCTGCCCAGGAATATTTCCGGTACCCAGCCAGAGTTGGAATGTTTAAAACATTCTGTTTTAAACAGAGGCAATTGTTTAAAAGATTTTGAACATTTGTTTTAAACGATGTTTTTTTTTTCTTTAAAGCCGTGTTTAAAACATGTTAATTTTATTTATTTTTTCTTTGAAAGGATCATATTATTTTTAAGGGTCCGACAGTATTATTTTAGTTTTATATTTACCAATAAAACATACGCAATTTTTCCCGTGTGAAAGCTAGTTTGCAAAATAATCAGTATTATGGCGTCGCAAGCACGTCTGTCAAGTCAAAATCGCCACATTTGAAATTTTATTAAGAAATATGTTTAATCATTTGTGCTGGATTGTGCAACGAGAATTTTCGTTTGTGCTCAAACATACAACAAAATAATTTTTAAAAAATGTGGCGATTCTGGCTTGACGTCAAGTGAAAATCGCCACATTTCGAAATATTTCTCTACGGAACAAAAGACAAACGCAATCGATTGTGCTTCGTTTGTGCTGGATTGTGCCGTCACAATTATTGTTTGTGCAATAATACTCTAAAAGATATAGCAAAATTTCAAATCTGATGACGTCACTCCAAAATACCCATATTTTAAAATATTTTAATTTTCACAAATAAACTCTTCCATTCGTTTGTGCTACGTTTGTACTGGAATGTGCAGCAAGAATTTTTTCGTTTGTGCTCAAGCGCACAACAAAATAATTAAAAAATAATGTGGCGATTCTGGCTTGACGTCAAGTAAAAATCGCCACATCTCGAAATATTTCCCTACGGAACAAAAGACAAACGCAATCGATTGTGCTGGATTGTGCCGTCACAATTATTGTTTGTGCCCTAATACTCTGAAAGGTATAGCAAAATTTCAAATCTGATAATGTCACTCCAAAATAGCGACATTTTAAAATATTTTTATTTTTACAAATAAACTACTATATTCGTTTGTGCTGGATTGTGCAGCAACAATTTTTGTTTGTGCTCAAACGCGCAACAAAATAATTAGAAAATAATGTGGGATTCTGGCTTGACGCCAAGTGAAAATTGTCACATATATTTCAGTTCGTACCCAATAACAAACGAAATGCTTTGTTTGTGCTGTGTTGTGCCGTCACAATTATGGTTTTTGTCATAGTGCTTTCTAACATATACGAAATTTCAAATATGATAATGTCATCTCAATGCAGCTATACATTAAAATTTTCTTTCCTACAAGCAGCTTCTCTATTAGGATTGCTACACTATAGTTTCTTGTCTCGAGAGGAAAAAGGGGACAGAAAAGCTCACCAAAATAATTTCACACATGACATCCATATGTATATAAACGTGGTTAGGACTATTATGGAAAAAATGATAAATTATGGAAAAAAATAAGGTTTTTTGAAAACAACCTCATTGAAGCTAATACAATATGAGAAAGGTAATGAATTCTAATGCGAAACTGGCAAGTTTCTACCTCTTGGCTAAAGTACACAAAAAGCAGAGACTAGAGGTATGATTGCTACCTGGATGGCATATAGTATCTGCATGTATTAGCCTAATGAGAAACCGAGACAAGTGCTAAGTACTTCTTTATGAAACTTTTACCCAACTTTCCGGAATGGCTGTAAGACACCTCTGATCATTTACAAACCAAAGACACGACAAGAGTATCTAGAAGCTTAGCGCATCATTCCTTCCTCAAGAGCTCACCCATTAAGAGCCAGGGGTATACGCCTATGGAAACAGTAGAAAATTAACATAAACTAAAAAACAGCTAAAAGAAATGGGCCAAACATTCAAAGCTAGAGGAAACTACAAAAAAAGTAATAAAATAAAAATCACACCTACCGTGTGGACCAGGAATCCTCACTATAAAAATGAACTAAAAATTGAATGAGCCTTCGGCAGTACAATACTGCCTTCTATGGTCCCAAGGTTAAAA
>JAGDQP010011950.1:0-39833 GCA_022664845.1 Lepisma saccharinum
CCGTATCCAGAAGCTATATCACGTGATACGTTATCAAGAGTTTGTTTTGTATTGGAAGTTGCATCTGCTTTACCTAAGCAAATCATTGATTATTTCATATCGATAGCTTATTTACAACGTGAGATATTCAATAAAACCTTTTTTAACATCTTACTTTGGTGACGTCACAACGTTATTCAGCGCATTGGACATATGCAGCTAGAATGTGTATACCTGACCACTAATATCGTTATTCTTATTTCCTAACTCTGTATCTATTCAGCCAATCACTAAAGTTAAAAACCATATCACGTGACAACTCTTTCAGTTGAGCAAGAGAGCTTTCGGTACGCGTGCACTAAGGACAAGAGTACGCTCGACCGACAAAATCGCATATTTAGGGCTTTATATCTCTCTCGTTTTTCAAATGTCGAAATTTTCATGTTCGAAGGGGATCAATACTGCTATTAGAGATTATGTTACTATCAACATTTTTTTTATGTGTGGCGTACGTTTCGAGAACATTCAACCCGAAAAAGTCGACACCGTTGCTTTTCTCAAATGTATATATCCATATACTATATAGCCCCATGGTCACTGACTCACTGACTGATCATCAAAATTCACAGGCCAAACTACAGGAGCTAGAAACACCAAATTTGGTATGAAGGTGTAGGACCATGGGTAGGTAAAGGGAAAAATCCGACATTTTAAATAAGTCGCCGTCTTGGATCCAAAATGGCCGCCAAACCCATTGTTGTATAGAATAGGGAGGCTAAACGGGTAGGGCTGTTGAATTGGAATTTGGTATGAAGGTACATTGACGCCAGTAGGTTAAGAAAATATTAGAAAATTTTGTACAAGTCGCCATCGTGGATCCAAAATGGCGGCCAAACCAATTGTTGTATAGAATACCTAGCCTAAACGGCTGGGGCTACAGAAATGAAATTTACTAAGGAGATACATTATGAATTGTAGGTTACGAAAATATAACACAATGTACCCAAAGACGCCATCTTAAATCCAAAATGGTGGACCCTAAAAATCTATTTTCCAAACGGTTTGAGCTAGAAACACAAATTTTGGTATGACGGTTAACGATCACAAGTAGTTTAGAAAAAAACATTACCACATTTTTAAATGTCGCTATCTTGGATTTAAAATGGCCGCCCAAAAACATTGCACACAGCGCTGGAGCTAGAAAAACAAATTTGGTACATCCTATAATATGACGGTCGGAAACTATATCATGTGACACGTTGTGCATTGTTCGATTTGAATTTCAAGCTTCGCTTGTCATGCTGACTACATTATCGTTTCCTTGTGGATTTCAATGCGGAAATCGAAATTTGCTAATTTGGCCAAGATGGCTGTATCCGGAATCTGTATCGCGTAATATGTTATCACTAGTTTGTTTTGTATTGGAAGTTGCATCTGTTTTACCTAAGGAAATCATTGTTTATTTCATATCGGTAACTCATTTTCAACGCGAGATATTCAATAAAACCTTTCAACGTCTTCCATTGGTGACGTTACAACGTTATTCAGCGCATTGGACATATGCAGCTAGAATGTGTATACATGTCCACTAATATCGTTATTCTTTTTTCCTAACTCTGTATCTATTCAGCCAATCACTAAAGTTAAAAACCATATCATGTGACAACTCTTTTAGTTGAGCAAGGGAGCTTTCGGTACGCGTGCACTAACGACAAGAGTACGCTCGACCGACGAAATCACATATTTAGGGCTTTATATCTCTGCCATTTTTCAAATGTAGCAATTTTCATGTTCGAAGGGGATCAATACTGTTATTAGAGATTATGTTACTATCAACATTTCTTTTATGTGTGGCGTACGTTTCGAGAACATTCACCCGAAAAAGTCGACACTATTGCTTTTCTCAGATGTATATATCTTATATACTATATAGCCGCATGGACACTGACTGATTCACTCATCCATATAAATTCACAGGCCAAACTACTGGAGCTACAAACACCAAATTTGGTATGAAGGTGTAGGGCCATGAGTAGGTACAGGAAAAGATCCGACATTTTGATAAAGTCTTCAACTTGGATTCAAAATGGCCGCCAAACCCATTGTTGTATAGAATAGGGAGGCTAAACGGCGGGGGCTATTGAATTTAAATTAGGTAAGGAGGTACATTATCGATAGTAGGTTAAGAAAATAATAGCAAATTTTGTAAAAGTCGCCATCTTGGATCCAAAATGGCCGCCAAACCCATTGTTGTATAGAATAGCGAGCTTAAACTACTGGGGCTATTGAAATGGTATTTGGTATGAAGGTTAATACAATATTAGATAATTTACCTAAAGACGCCATCTTGGATCCAAAATGGCGGACTTAAAATTTCATTTTCCACAATCTTTGAAGTAGAAGCACGAAATTTAGCATAAAGGTGTACCATAATTATTAGTTTAGAAAAATAATAAAATGTTTTGGGAACGTCGCCATCTTTGATTCAAAATGGCCACCCAAAAATCATTTTTGACACCGTTTGATCTAAAGAAATGAAATTTTATTTTTAGTTGTGTCTTTACGTGTAAGTCACGACAATATAATAAAACATTAAAAAGTCGCCATCTTTAATGTAAAATGGCCGTCCTAAAACACATTTTCTAAATCACAAGGTCTAGACAAACGAAACTTGGTATAAAGGTGTACCACGAGGAGTCACAAAAATAGTGATCACCCAAAATGGGGGCGCAGCCCCCCTCCTCGGTGGGTGGGTGTCATATTTGTAGCATGGAGTCTGCCAGAGAGTCTCTGTTTACGATAAAGGGGGCGCATCCCCCACAAACCCCCATGTTGGGAGCGCAGCTCCCACGGGGTCTGGGGGCAGCGCCCCCAGCGAAGCAAAGCGAGTAAATAAAATGCAATTCCATTAAATTAAGTGAGAAATCGAGTTTTGTTAATTAATTATATTGTTACCAATAACTTTATTGTTTTTCTTCTGGCTATCTTGGAATTGAAGGAATTATCCATAACAAATTTCGTTTAACTTATTGCTTATTAACAAGAGCTGATCAGTTGAGGGGGAGCGTTTGTAAGTGACAGCTAGTCCAAACATTCAATAAGGGCGTGATTATTATTCATTTGCATTATTCTTTTTGTCCGAAGTCTGAAAACCACTATTTGTAATACAGACTCTTTAGTCTCCAGAGACAATATGAAAACAAGCACTGATAAAACAGATTGCAGATAAATGTCAGACAAACAAGTAAATTGGAATAATCACGTCGTTATTGACTTGGGGTCAGTTGCCTTTCAATCTGATCCTCCGACATGTTTACCAGCTATTAGATTCACATGCTGCGGGCGTTTCTGTCTCATGAAGTTTAAATGATGCCAAGACATTCTTGAAGAATAATTTTGTTATGATATCCATCAGAAAATGTACAAAACATTATCAGGCGGAAGTTAACATGTGCGCGTTAGAACGAACATTTTCTATTGATGGTACTGATATAGTAGCTATCACTAGAGCAAAAAAAAATGTAATTACATACGCAATTTTAACCCAATAAAACTCAAACTGTGATCCCTGTTTGTGTACTATCTTACATTAAAACACAGTGTGAATGAAACATGATATTTTATAATAACTGTTTAGTAGTGAGCTTGTGCTATAGACTGGATAAACGAAATTATATTCAAAATTTGTGAGCAATTGTAATAACAAATATACCTTGCATCCATGACGTGATGGGATATATATATACACCGAATACAGTGCTGGTAAGGAGTGAACACACAATAAGATAAACACAGAGGTCGGTAACAGTTTTGATGCCGTAACAGCTAATTTTATGAGACACAGAGAGGAGCGTTGTGTCTATCCTAGCTCGTGGACAACTATGATAAATCTGGAAAATAGTTTTAGTAGAAGAAAGTTCAATAGAGCTTGTGTAATAAACTGTGTAGAACGCAATCTGTTTCTAAGTCTTCCTATCTGAACTGAGAATACAGTGCTGACCCACCACAATTTCTCAATGCATAGAGCAGAGTAAAACAACAGACATACAACGCATTTTGATACACACATGAACTACGTGAATACCAGATTTTTTTACCTGACTGTTTATTCATAAACACTAATGAGCTAGAAAAAGATCCTACTTCTTATTTTTCATTCTTACGTACGACGAAAGGTGAATGGCATATGAATACAGACGACAAAGTAGACAGATGCCGCTCACCAGGCGGATAGTGAATCCTGTTAGAACTACTTTACACAATCTAAAAGGGTTTTGAAGGGACATGTCTCTGTATATTACCATCTGCTGAATAACGATGAAACAAGTTAATCATTTACAACTGTACATAGTTGAAATTATTATATTAGAATGTTAGAATGACTTAAGAGTAAAGTAGAATATGAGACTACAATGATGGAATGTATGATTTTGTACCATATTTTAACTAAAGGATTCATTAAACTTTTACTAGAAAAACATGGTGGTGTTCATTACTCAACTCACCCCCCAGAATGACGTGTACTCTTTTAAGAATAAAATATCCAAACAAACTCTCAAATGCCTCAGCGTAATTATATAGAACTTAGAACGTTCTGTTTTTTCTCCGGACGATTAAATATGACACACGAATTTTATCAACGAGAATGTAAAATTCTATTCGTCTGTTTAAAAGAACGTATAATTATATTGTTTGCTTTGTGCGTTTTTATCATGTTCACTAAGTATTTATGAACATATATTTAGCAAGTGCAAACGAATATCAAAGGAAATAAGAATAATAATTTTAACCTAGCTCGCAATGCAATTCCTTTTTTTTTAAATAAAGCTGGTCCAACCAGGGTTCAAGCGGCTACATTGTTTTTCTAAGTAGTACTTATAAAGTTACATGCAGCTGGATATTGGGTCTGTCAATGCAGTAATACTTGCTGGAACCTCTTTAGAACTAAAGACATGAAAGATGTAGATGATTCAGATTGTGTAGCTCTTAGTTCCAATTTCAGAAGACGGGACAAACAAATCGCACTGAGGAAAGGTCTTAGGCTGAATGGAGAGTGAAGAGTACATTTTCTTAATTAAATATTGGGTATCAGAATTGACAAAATATCGCACCTGGCCCTATTTATTTGTAAAGGAAGCTTGGAATTCGCCTTCCACCAACACGTGTTATGTGCGAGTTCTATAGGAAGAATTACGGAATCACTGCAATTGGAGAAGTTTGCTTGGTCCTCAACAATTTATCAGTAATCTTCGCGTATACAATAGCGGTACTGTGTTGATCATTATTTTATTTACAACAGTAGTCAGAAATCCAGATCGCGAATCTTTGTCCATCAAACACGGCCTTACTAACTTAAACTCTTTGAACTAGTAAATTACAACTCATTGTGGAAGAGCGTCTTCTTGATACGTCTGCCACAATAATTAGTATTTAAGAGTCTTCAACATCTAACGATTTTCTCCAGACATAATTTCAAGATTTCTGTACTGATTACAATAATTGTAAAATATAAAGACTAAATCTGGCTTGAACAAAAAGTCAACCTTTAAATTTTATGAATCAATATGTGTATTTAACTTGAAAGATGGCCTTCCTGACTAATTGGATGTGCTTAGCGTTAGCGCAGAGAACAGTTCACTTACTTATTGAGCTTAAAGGTCGCGTTGTATTTTAACCACCAAGAATGAATGTCAATCAAATAAGTGGCTCACAATTTTACAAACTGCACAATATGACTATAGCGTTCAACAATTTAAATTTTATCTACCTTGGCAGAAGTCTTGTCTCTCGATTGAATAATTAACGTACTAAATGGCCTTCTGGTTTTGGTGAAGTAGGTTCCAAACCATTTCTTTCACTGGACTCTGACGGCAATTGAACCTGTGGTCACGCATGCAGAAAGCGAGCGTTCTAACTTCTCGGCCACCCCGCGGTCTTTTCTCTTTCAGTAAGATTTGAATGTTCGCTTTATACAGCCAAAAGATATTGTCTTGTAGGGTTGCTTACAATCAGCTACACAGAAGAACACTGTTCTGCATTAATGATGCAAAACTATAGTTGATATATTAATGGCTTCTGGAAGTTACGCGGTTTGAACTAGAAATGCATGAAAGCAAAATGGTACAAATTAAGTAATCACGAAGGTGATGGAAGTGGCGAATAACGCAATGATTTTGTACAACATACATATATCGTATTATTGAGAGACGTAAATGTATGAAGATAAAATTTGCCGAACATCTCAATCCCAGTTTTTTGTTGAGATTAGCATATTAAATCTACAGTAATAATAATAATATACCTCGGGAAAATAAAGGTAACGTTTATCTATTTTGAATTGGATACGCTGATATAAAGTACACACAATGTTTACAATATGTCCCACGCTTAGCACGTTTTGAGTGCATGGACTTTTCTTGAAGTTAATGTAAGCTAACCCACATTTTTAGTGCATAATATATGCACTTCTAGTTACTGATACACCAACAATTCCCTTAATATTGGCAAATGTACATAGAGTGAACTCAAAACGAAGTGTAGATAATGTGTACTATAGTAAATAGGAACTTAATGTGTACAAAATGTGCACTGTAGGCAATAGTCCAAAAAAAAGACACATTGAGCACACTAAGAGTTCACATTTGTTTTCGGTAGGTTCACATGCGTTCACAAAATGTTCATTTCTGACAAAGGTGTTTGTGTACTTTTTGTGCCAGGAGTTTTTCAGTCCAGTAATCTTCCTGTTTAGTAGAAAATTAATAGCCGGAAATTGGTGATTGCGAAATGAAACACATTTTCAGACAATTATGGTTACTTAACAAAGTTGGATATTATAAGTATGTATATATTAATATCAAAGTCATTTAAAACTTTATTATTTTTCCCATTATTTTTAATTTATTAATCTACTAGGAACATTAGAAGTGTCAACTGAGAAACTTAAGGTACTCAACACAATATTAAAGTCAGTGTTTTAGAGTGCACAAACCGTATGCTTTTCTATTGAAAAATTTATAAAATTTCAGAAAGATTGTAATTTATAATATTTAGAAAATTGAATATTTTTATCTAGTATATGTTTATGAATCAAAGGCACAACATATAAAGTTTCTCGTTTTGTATTTCTTTGCACATCGAAGATCTTGGATGTAGCTCACTAAATTTGTTAACGGAACTTGTTGATGACACTTTAACTGCATGTGTCCTTTGGCTATAAATGGTTCTTTTCAAAACAGTTCCAAAGCATTAGAGTTTATTTATTCGGTGTGTGGATTTCAATGGATGAAAATTTCTTAGGTTCAGAAGGCTCTATTGTACCGAGCTTATTAAGCACCTTCTCAAACTGGTCTTGGAAACTAGTACTTTCAAGTATGTACTTCGTCCTAACTAATCTCTCAAAGGAATTGAACTCTTCATCCTAAGTTAACATTAGGCTCTGATTTCTTATATACCTTAGTATACATACAAGTTTTAGGTTTAGTTTTCGCTATATTGACGTAAAGACTAATTGTAAGGTTATATTCATCACTAAGTTAATAGATGGACACCGATGAAACGAAGGTGACACCGATGAAACAAATGTGACACCGATGATATTAAAGAAATTGTAAACAATAGCATGACAATGTCACTTAAAATGAACCTAAATTATGATAGAAATGTTATAATTTATAACTAGTATACATCTTTACAAGCCATTACAATATTCCTTACAAATTGTTACTAAAAGTGTTTCATAATGAACGAATTAGAAAACAATCTTTTGCTTGCTTGCATACTCAACTTTTATCATCTAATGGCAAGAACTATACAACAAGCGAGAAAGCGAATTACGATAAATGAAGCTTAAATGCAATATAAACCATAACGTTAATATATAGTGTTCTGAAATGGAAAGAAATAATCAAACGTGAAAAATATAAAACGTTTCTAAATAATTATATTGCTTCATCAGAAACTTTCCTTGCAAATAGTATACAATTTAATTCTTTGTGAACACTGATTTACTATCTTTTATCTTTGGGAAATATCACAAAAGTACACACCATCAAAACTGAGAATACTATAAATTTATGAACGTATGGAAGTAACAAACAATTAAATAAAATAACTAAATATTATACTAAATAACAAGAAATTAAAGTAAGTAATAATACTAAATAATAATAAAAATATACTAATTTATGTCCTTGTAGTGAGTTATGATGAGTAATTAGGCTTCTATTTGTAGTAAATTAATACTAGCGTACAAATAATACTACTTTTATATAGCATAGCTATACTGTGCAAATATATATCTAGGAAATTGATATTCTTGAGGTTTCAGTATACGAATATAGTTTTATTATAAGAAATTTGGTTATAAGTTTCCAATAATTTAAATACTTGTTCTCTAATGTATTTCCAAGATTACTGCATATTAAAATATATAGTTCTCAGAAAAAGTTTAAACTTTTTAGTATTACATCAATATTAGTATTACGAATGCAATTGAAGTAAGAACAATTTATACATGTAAACCTCTTTTACCTTAATTAAATGTTTTTGACTTCTTAATCATTATTAGTCAATGTCATGATTTGTACAATAGTTTTGTACTATTATACACACGTTTTCATAATACAGAATTGCATACAAAAGAAAAAAAAACCTTGTACTGTTAACAATAAAAACAAAATTTAGCACCATACTGTTATTGTTGGTTAAAGAAATGACACTGATTCCCATGGTAGTTTTACGACATGCAAATTAATTATTCGATTTAATGCAAGCACAAAGCGTAATGAAGAAACCCACTTAAAGAAACATCAGTTGAAAATTAGTATATAAACAAAATTCGAAATTATTTCAATATTTTACCTGGATTGAAAATACAAGTAGGAAACCGAAGCTAAATGGACTGAACAAATGTGATTTGTAGCAGACGGTGATTACTTTCATTTAGATCTCTGATGTCAATGGACCAGGTGAAAATGGAAGACTGTAAACTTTGTTTGTAAGTACAGAACTTTCCCTAGTTTTACTGGTTAAATACGATAGTATCTTTGTTTCTGACGTTCGGCAGTCACCAAACATATGGGGCAAACATCGAGGGTTTAGCGATCATTTAGCGATTTTCATGATCTACTAATTCTCTAGATAGACTGTTAGGGTAAAATACTATGTTCATGATTCTCGCAAATCACTCTTATCTCTGTGAATTACTTTCTCTCTCGCTGAGAGAAAATTATTCACACCTCGATCCTACGTAATAGTTACCTCTCCAAAATTTTCTAGTCTCTATAATTTTCCACATTTGCTGTTTAAACATCAAGTTAATTATTGTACTCAACGTACATTAGCGCACTACTTATACGTAGAAATGTAATGGATCTCCAGGATGAGTAATCAAGTACAAAAAAAATGGGAATAAACAAATTTAGGACTAGGAGACAAAATTTTAAATAAATCTTCACTTTATTAGCACACGTCTGGAAGAGTAACATTAATATAAAATACAAAGAATTGTCTTAGAAATATTGTAGTGATCTATTCGGTGTAACATTTATATATGAAGAACAAAATATCAGAAACAAAACCCATAGACTAGAAAACAGGAGTTTAGCTTGTATCATCAAAGTGTTCTTTCAACAGTTTTCTTTTAGAGCAACATTCGTCGTTGGGTCACCTGTGATGTATTCGATAAAGAATGCGTTACAGCGGTGTGATCAATGTCAATTTCTATAGCAAATTTACGACATTCTAAAGTTAATAATTTAAAAAATATGCGTAATCTATAACTGCAAGTATAGTGTTATCTAACAATTTATGATATCACAATATTATAGCATACTAGCAAACTTATTTTATCTTCAATTAGACGCAAATCTCTATCGACATTGGCAACACATTCGTAACATCTGTTCAGGAAGTTTCCATAGTTTGAATATACCCGCAATCACATACAAGCTTCGTAGTATATATTGCAGATTACGTGATGTCTTTACATAAAACATTACCGTTTCATCCCCCACAACCAGAAATCACAGGACGAAAGGTCTAGAGAATGATCTGGCTATATTAAGGACATTCCGCTTCCAATCCATGTTCATACGAAAGAACATATCAGATTGTTCGGAACTAAACTGCCATTTTCGTTTACTTCACACTTTTGTTGTGTCTTGGAATGAAGTAAAATACCTACTTTATTCTAAAAGGTAGCGACATACCTCTACCAACGTTTCACAATTCCGTTGTAAGAGAAACGTGGTTTCCGTAAGACAATAAAGTACCAGAAGTTACTTTATCCATTATCTTTGATTTTAAACATACTGTCTTTCAGAAAGTGGCTTAGATTCATAAAGATATAGTATTTGTTGGTGCTAAGTACGAGGAATCAACTAGATAGTGCAGGTGTCCTCCCCCCGCTGCTGTTTTTGATGCTACGGCGGATCTTGCAGTACTCATTCTTTCACTTTCTCTATATGCTGCACATGGTCCAAAAAGGGTTAAATGAAATTATTGAAATATTGGGCAAGTTTTCTGACGGTCATACGAGAATTTACCCCACATTTGTCTTTAAAATGTCGCTATTCATTTTTGATTCTACGTCACTTCCTCGCGTCATCTTAAAGACTTTAGTCCGCGACACGAAAGTTTTTGCCGCTGTATTTCCCAGTTTGAAATCATGCAACAAACGGATCCGAAAATCACTTTGTTTCAACATGCTACACAGGACACTGTGTAGCACGCCCTATGACACCTGGAGCTATTCTACTTGGCCCAAAGGTTGTCTGTTCCTGGGGTCTTCAGAGGTTATTACTCATGTTTCCATTGGGCTCAAACAATAAAAGATAGGAAGGAAGGAATGGAAACGTTATGAATTTCGGGCACTTATTTGCAAACCATCTGGAGTATGCATGTACAAATTCCACTATAACTGTTGGCATTTAACACTATAGTTCAAAATTGGTACTTTCTACAATCATAAATAGCAGTATACGTATACAAAATGGTAGTTGTCAAGGAAAACGTAATTAGTATATACTAGGTAATCTCCGAAATTGTATATTTTGAAGCGTCTATTGAACAGTAGTACTTGTTTTCAAATGTAAACTTATAGTATATTCATCAAGATAGCTACGTACTAATAAATAGTAGGGAATTAGAAAATTATGAATAAAACTATATAAATAAAAATGTTTAATATGCATGGCATGTTTCATCATCAGATAAATCTATCTTTCCCCTTGTAAAATTAAACACAGTTCACTTTGTATCATCGTCTCTCTCTTCAAAAAAGGGTTACATTCAATTATTTCCAGGATTGGTTCCATAAAGGATTAGGTCTATCGTGGAAGTACGGAGGTCGCTCTGTCATTTTGCAGCTGCGGAACCTGTGGTATCTGGTGACCACGAGATAATATATCAAATGATAACTTGGCCTTAGTCTGCTGTATGTGACGTGGAGCATGTGCTGTCGGCAATCGTTCGAGTCCCCCTCCCCGAAATCGTTAGAGCCAAAGCTAGTTGAACTGTGAACAAGACAGTGCCCATACGATCGATTTTTAGTTCTCTTCCTCTCTCTGTCTTTCTCTTTAACTGTGCCTCCAATAATGAGCTAAAATTTATAGAAATAGTAACGGTTACTATACGTGACCTGATTCCAAAAGGATTTGTATCAAGTATGCAATGATGGTGAACACGTTCGGTGAACAACTGCAATAGTATTTGAAAAATTATTTGAGCTTTTTTAAACTGATAATGAATAGCCCTTGATATCCAGTGAACCAAAGGGTTTAGTATTTAAAATTTAGAGTCTCATTTTACACCTCTGCAAAAGAAGAAAGGTAACTATCCCCTAAGTACTTACTGAACAATGGTAGAAAAGTGTAAGGGTGTATAGAAAATTCCCCAGTACCTTCAATCTACTAGGCATTCAGTAAAGCATAGACTAAAATAATTTTATGATATTGTTTCTCTGCAACTCTTAAAACCTAGTATCTATACTTTAATTTCGGGAGCATGTTAATGTTACCTATAATACCAATATCTTAAAGAAATCTTGGTGATTAATATTTCATATAATACCAATTTTGGTGCTTTGAGTTGATTGCGTAATACATAGAGCATGTATTATCCGAAAATCGGTTATTCGGAAAGTTCTGAGTCATGAATAGGAAATCAAGAAATAAGTTATTTTAAACTCCCAGCAGTACTTTTATATTGTGTGTGCTGGTTGAATCAAACTTTTCTTTAATACATACTTTGCGCTTTATATCTGTACCGTATTTTCGTTTACGAACGCTGCTTGGGTCGATTAATAGTGCTGTGTTATTACTAAACATTTTTACATTACACATTTTCGCTGTAACATTAATCGACTATCCAGAGTATCCATAGATATTCCGGACACTGTTGGTCCCCAATTACTCCAGATGTACTAGATAAAGCATACTTGTGTACTACCATTACAAACATTTCTGTAAAACTGTATTGTGCCACAGTAACGATCAAATAAAGTTATTTATTTAATAGTCTTGGGCTTTGGTAGTTTCATCTTTAATGGTAGTTCGACGATCTTGAGGTAGAAAACTTGAACAGTAAGGACGAAGACTGAAATAAATATACACGTAGAGCTTAAGGTCATTGACAAACGAAAGGTAAATCATCATGTCCCTGTATAACAAATCAATGCGCACGTGATATGCAGTGAACCATCAGGGAGATACATCTCGGTCGGTTATAAGACGCATTTTTTTTTTATTTTCCTCACATGGAATACACACATTTTGTTCAAGAATCTTAAATGCATAAAATAATAAATTGGAAGCAAAAGAGTTGTGAAATATATTCATGAAACTTCTGTAGCGATCTATGATACATGTTTTTAGAAAAGTTGCAAGCAGTTATGAATTTGCATACTCTGTTACGAAGACATTAATTTTCCTGATGCTTTCAACTTAGGAAATGAATTCGACGTTTATTTTCTACATATAGGCAGCTTTAATTGTGCAGGGAGATATAGTTATTTTTATTGGTTATAATTCGGTATGGGATAGACTGCTAAGATTCCTTTGCATAATCATAAAAATGAGCATTCACAGAAATATTGTAAGATAAGATATAATACTTAGTCTAAACAAATTTTATGTAAACAAGATTTACTTAGTTTGGGATTTAAACATTTAAACTATATTATTTATGATAGCCTCGAAACTAAAGAAGAGACCAACGTTTGCTAGTAAAAATTATTATAATTAAACAATGTTTCCAAATTTGAAATAATTACTCTTTTCGTTTAGTCCCCCTTACACTTTTTTCCTGTGTGCCACAGGTTTTGTAAATAGAATACATCAATTCCCCATATAGAACTTTACTATTCGATTCTTTGTTTAAATGTTCTAATCCAGATACGTTCTGAGAATTAGTGATAAGTATAGTTAAAACTTCCTACAACAATTAGAGATTGCAGGTGAGAAATCGTACAAAATATAATTAAATGTTCCCGATATAAATTGTTCCATATCCATTGTTTGCTCAAGATAAAGAAACAAATATACCACTTTCCATTAGAAATTTTCAAATTGAATCCCCCAGTAGAGATTTTACCCATACATCAATGGTTTTCAAAACATCTTTGAATGCTCCACATGCACTTTTGTTGTTGCCTCAACATTTTACGACAAAATGTTTTCAAGTTAATAAAAGTCGATCAAGTTGCAGATCTAACACTATTCCTGCAACGTTAGTGGCAACAAAACCCCAGGTACTATAATATATTAAATGATTATTTCACAGTTGTTGCATCTTGACGATTTCAAATTGATCCCTCGTATATATATTTCCTACACGCCACTGACTTTCAAAATGTTATTATTGGATTGTATATATGATCTTATGTTATTCAAATTCTTGGTTCAGAGCTTTCTGATAAATACTGTTTTGGTATTAGTAACAGACGAAGTTAATGAACAATCTTGTACGTACAAAGTACATTACTAATGGAAGATTCTAACTTTATTTAAATCTGAACTTATTTATGATCTTATTGCATTCGACATTCTTAAGTCACATAACACAAAATCTGACAATAAGAGATCTCAACTAGTGGCTTCAGCAAAACAGCAACATAAATAATATTCATTATATATAGTATAATTGAATGTTTTGATGTTATCTCTATGCGAAATGTACCCATTGTTCAACAATATTTTGAAGCAAGCAAAACATTATGAAAACAAATCAGCAAGTTGGTCTGATTTTAGGAACACCCCGCAGTCATAATGCTATGAGACGCTACATTATACTGCCATTCATATCCATACGAAATCTTAATATCGATACTAATATAAAGTCTGCTTACAACAGACAATAACAGAAATTTCAAATAACAGGAGTTGTGCAGAATGGTAAAGAATGAGGAAAATAAACAGAATGGCAAAAATCTTTAGACGAAGGAAACTGGACAAAAATTATTATTATTGTTCAGGCAGGTATTTTAATAAATAAATGCAATTTTCAGGTATCAATTCAAGATGTTGTTAAAAGAAAGAAAAGGATATTAATGTAATTGATTCAAGTGTTGCAGTATGTAGAGGGAGAAAGATTATTTCCAGAAATGAATAGTATAAAACTACTTTATATAAGGATAGTATAAAAACTGAAAAAAGAGTATGAGTATGTGATTTTTGCTTTTAAAGAATTCGAGATATTTATAATTTAAAGAATAGACTGCGATGCGTATTAGTTTTTATTACTATTCTACTTTGCTGGACAAACCTTATAAATTAGTATTCGTTAAATTGTTTTCTATGAATCCAAGGACAAGCATTAAAATACAGAAGTCAACCAAATGCTGTTTATCAAATCATCATTACAATTTGAGTTACAAGTCAGGGTTTCTAAACAATAAGTTTATTTATGTTGTTCGCACGACTTGTCTACGCAGGAAATGATGTTAAAAAGACGTTTGCTTTGATCGCGTCTACACTATCATCTATCTTTCATCTGCTTCTTGGCAAGTCTAGCAATAGATGGATGCTGGACGTGATACTGTTGACGGATTTTTTTGTAGTGCGGTTTAGAAAAAAAAACTGTTTACGATGTAGGAAACTGGCTACTTACAATATTCCCTGTTTTTACTTAGCTTTATATAGACATGGAAAACTCCTGTACAGGGTGATATTTACAAAAGTTGCAGTTAGGGAGGATGTTAAAAGAAATAGGAGCACACACACACACCCAAAACTGTATTTCAAGGCGATTTATTTTCTATACTATTAGCTGTAGAGCGGGCGGCTTGTCGTTTCGTTAAGGAAATCAGACTTGCTCCTTCAGAAAATAGACATGTCAGAAGTGAAGAGAAAATGAGCGAGGGATTCTCCAAAGTTTGAACAGCGAAATTGTATCGACCAGAGCATGTAGAATATGACTTAACACCAGAGAACAACACTACGTTGGTTGCAAGTCGATACTTCACACAGATGCAAGATGGGGAAGGAATAAATAATGTTTTGCGTGATTGCATAATGGCACTGTGTGGCTTCGCTGTAGCAACATGCCATGGCATTGTTAGAAACGACTAGCAGCTGATTGTTGTAGTATGTTCGTCGATTAATTCCAGTTTATCTCGCTAACAACACCTGTTGTAACATCATGGTGTGACATTAATTACGAACCCTGGAATTTCTGCTAATGTCGAACTCAACATTCTGTGTACAGTCAATCGAGGACTGACGATGTGTGTTCTAGACGAGCAACTATGTGAACCTCAAGTTGCAACATTCTAATACCATGATTGTACCTGTTGACACTACTGTGTCTCTACTCCCGTGGTATATTCCTATAATCTTTCGATTTTGTCCTCTCTGTGTCGTTACACATCGTTTAAATCATACCTACAGTATGGCAGGCATTTACACCTCATCATCACCATGGGCAAGTGGATACCTATGTCCCTATTGAACACTTAATCCATGTTTCATTTCAATATCTGTTATTCTTTCAGGTGCAATTATGCCACCATGCAAAACATTCTTTATTTCTTCCCCATCTTGAATCTGTGTGAGGTAGCAACTTGCAATCAATGTGGTATTCTTTTCTGTTCGATCCAAATTAGCTGTGCAATTCTTGGGGAATCCCCGCGGACTTTGCCTAGGCTAAGATTGTACCACAGGTCCTGAAACACCCTGTATATATGTTGTTTATGAACTACAACGACAAACTGCGGGAGGAGATTCCTCTCATCGAAACAAAACGATAGTTCCTGTGATAATTTTTTGAAATCTGTAGAGTATCGGAGCTATAGGCTGATGAAAACGTAGGGAAACGAAATTTAGAACTTCATATTTCTAACACCACAGAAAGTAGAGCTGATGCGGCACGGTACCGTCAAAGACCTTAATCTAAAGTATCCAAAAATGCATATTTCAAAATTCCGGAATGGGCGTGCAAAAGATTCCTCCAAGGATTTAGGTTATTCCTAGAAATTCTCCAAAGTAAAAATGGTTCGAAAAGTGCACAAAATTGAATCTTTTTTTTCACCAGGAAACAGTAAATCGTTTGCAGAATTGTCTTACTGGATGCTGGGGATGACTTATCTCATCTTTACTCACACGGTGAGTTGTTTGATTCATGATCATTTCGACCTACATCTGATTCTAAAATATTGCGGAATACCCTACTTTCTTTGGGGACTTCCTTGAATACCATGGCGGAATTTTCAAATATATATTTTCAAATAGAGCAGGTTTAAAATGTTTTAAACTAGCACACTTTCGACAGCCTGTAGCCTCAACATTATGGAGATTTGAAAAATTTGTCAGTGGAACTTTCGTTTTGTTTTGATGTTAAGAATTACCTCCCGAAGATTGTTGGTGTAATTTATACTTATATGGGATCAACTGTGATTGTTTCTAAGAAAAAGTTGAAAATTCCTGTTTTCATGTGCAGCATTCCTATGACGTAAAAAGAAAATCCATCTCAAACATGATTCTTCCCCGGGAATAATGTTCCTCGACTAAAGTGGGAGATATAATGGTGCAGAGGAAGAAATTATTCCCTTATTTCCGCAGACAAATACTACCCTTCTTCTCCTATATAAGTCAATGAGAAATTCAGTGGCAACTCGTGCCAACATTACCTACAGTCAAACATTATTAGAGTGATGAAAACCTACATAGGACTAAAAATATAACTTGATCCTTCATTTATCACTGCAAATACAAAAATGAACAAAATACGGTTTCAAGACTGAACAAACGTCAACACCGTCCATCAGGTATGTGTAGTTCTCGGAAGACGAAGCAATTTAATTAGTCTTTTGCCTATGTTTTCAGTTTTAGTTCAGCTGTACGATGGCAGTAGTTTTGTTGTCCATACACAACTTCTTACCTACGAGCAGTAGTAGTTCAGTGGCAGAGTGTTGGCATAGCATTCGGGAGGTCGTGGGTTTGTTCCAAGCGACTATCCTTACTGATGTTTTCCCATTTTTTTTCCTCAGCCACGCCAGGCAAATGACGAGATGGTACCTCCAACATAGGCCCTAGCCGACACCTTTACGAATCCTTTCAACTCTTCTATCCCGTCCTGAGCCTTAAATACTTCAAGGCCATAAATAAAATTCAAATTCAAAATAACTTCTTACATGCGCATTTTAGACTAGAAGATAAAACGCACAATAAAATATATGGATCCTGCTTAAGAATATGGAGAAAACTGTCCATCATGCACTATTCTATGTGATAACAACGTATTTGTCATATTTCCCTACAATATCCTCTTTCTGCCTCGTGAATGTACCTTTACCGAGTCTCTAGTTTAGAACTAAACTTGCCAACGCCGCAAACGCTAGCGAATCTCTTACCAGGCAAATGCTCAATGATAAAGTAACATTAATGAACACACAAGACAAATTCAACGCTTTCAGTACTTTCAAAACAGTCAATCCAATATTTCCACGCTCTACAGCACAAAATATATTTCCTATACATTTAGCTCAAAATGTTTTATATCATTTTCTGGAAACGTATAACAAACAACCTACAACCTTCATTTGTTCGTATTACTCGTAATATCAGTAGCATTTTTGGCTGTACCAAATTCAGAAACAAATTAGATACCTATAGACAGTATTAATTTCCCTACAACAGATTAATATACAAATTTGTGCGAATCAATATATAACAAACTATTCTAAGTATTGTACATAATACACTTCTCAGAATAGGAATATTAATTTAAACTCTGCATAATACACACTGGTTACTGGAATTACATATAAGTAGAAGCCAGTAAAGTTATTGTGCTAGATCACATATTAATTCCCATATGTTTAATATATTTGACATTTGTTTGAGGTATTCCACTACGGACCGCTTCTCTCTTGAGGGATCATTTACTAATTAATTGTGTCTCATGAAGTACTGAATAGATTTTCTGTCTAGGTATATTGTTAATTAAATAGGATTGCACCACTTTTCCCTTTGATGCAACCCATGAGACATGTACAATTTTACACACACCATCTGTTATAATTTATCAATTAGTACAATTGGTTCTCCAAGTAGATGATTGTGATAATATTTCTCTTTTAGACAATATGGTATAATATTATGAGGATAGCGTGACTATGCTCATACATTACACGAAGTGAGCAACATTTGATATTTTGATCTAGCAAGAGTTTACCTGCAAATAATCAATTAATTACAATTTTTCATAATGAAATTTGATTAATATCAATAAAGTTTCGTCTGTTGCTTATCTCAAGCATGTCAATCATTCTGTGATGAATACCTCTCATTATATATTGTTTTTGTAGAATAATGATGATTATAATGTTAGTTTGAAACACATAGTTACCTTTTGTCTGGTAAGTCTAACACTTGATAATACTCAGTGTGGAATGCTAAGATGGAATATATATTATCACCTGTACAATATACGCAACTGCATGTAAATAACTGATTTAGAATATTTTAGTTGGAACAGCATCAATCGATATTACATTAATAAACGCAGATTTTTGTACGATAAGATTCCAAGAGATTGCAAAAACTTTTGAAGAATATGCGGGGACGTTTGTACCTAAAATATGAACCAAGATTTCCTGTCATCTATTGTTCTAAGAGAAGCATTTCCTGGTGTACGGTACCCATATACTTTTATGAAAATATCACTCAAATATCTTGTAAAACTGATTATTAATTTAGATGTGGTTAGGTATGAAACATCTCCTGCAATGCCAGGATTAATTAATACTGTAGTGTAAATCATCATAAGAGTAGAAGTTTATTGATGAAATATTAAATTATGGATTATTATACGTATTACATTTTCAAAAGCAGGCTATCCCCAGTATAATAATTTAGTCTTGATGTCTGTTACGTTCCCCATAAAGATATTACATAAATTAACATCTTACTGTTCCAAATTGTGTACGTAGGGTACACAAGATTATAGTTACAATTATAAAGCAAGCCAATGAACATAATTCAGTTTTCTGACCATGCTCCTCTTTTGCTCAGCTTGCTTAAGGATATCTGTATTATATTTGGCGCTGTCTACCAATCACCCCCTCCAGATGCGTATATTATCTCATGTGAGTCCCAAAGGCCTGAGCCTCATATGTATAAATCCTTTTCCAAGTTCATTCAGTCATACAAGTATGATAGTAATATACTATAAACTCGTTTTAATCATTGGTACGATCAATTGATTGTTTTATATGGAAATAATATTTGTTCAATAAAAACATTATCAACAACCTATAGATTTACAGTTACCCAGCTTTGTATTATGAAAATGAAGAAAGCGAAAAAAAGATAATATTTGTATACAGAACGCTGGTTGCAGAACGCTTCAGAATTTGGATTAAATAAATTAATAAACAATTTTAAAGACATACTTTTCTTAAGCAATTCATACTAAAAAGTAAAATATAATTACTCAATTCACATGCAAATAAACTCAGGAAATATTAACTAGGATTAATGGAATATATAAAAACCGTTATTTTAAAGAAGCGGATTTGTTTTGTTTCTGATCATGCCTTAATTGTAATCTTGGTTGATAATTCATGGCCTACTGATAAGGACAGTCATAATGATTGAAGAAACGGGCGCTCTGTCCACATCGATAAACACAGTCTACTAAATTAAACAACAATTTTGGTTATTACGAACTACTTTACGAAATTTGATTTATTTATTAGGCTAGTAATAGAATGGTTGATTACCAAAACCAAACAAGTCCAGTCTGAGAGCATAAAAACATTTATAAAATTTCACGATAATATGGACAAATATAACACTTTCATGATTTCTTTACTTTTAAAAAGACTGAAGAACAAACATTTCCAGAAAATCCTTTCATTTGTGCAATAATATTTGAATATATATACTCTCCTCAGGATTCAGAAACTCAATGTAAACTGGACGTGTAAAATTATTGATATCAAACTTCTAACTGTTTATAGTATATTGTTTGTAAGCATAAGTAATAACAGTCTTATTTCGACATTTTTGGAGTAAGACGCACACCACAGTCCAATAAAGACACATATCTGAACCTAGTTGGCAAACAGGTGTGAATTTTGAAGATGAATTAACTGAACACCAACTGGTTAAACCTCCAACTTCTATTTAAACTGACGTCGTTTCCACATTCACCAAAAGAACGGACATTTTCATTTATAACAAACAACTACTGACCTGGTATTAAATAATTCCCTTTGGGCATCAAGTGATTCTGACTTTCAATTTCCATCTTGTCTAACGCAGTAGCTACTGCATGATAATTGAAAAACTCACAGATCCATTAGCACAGCTATATTTCATCGTTAAATTCGACAATGTGTTTGGAACGTTTTATCTTGCTCATTCCATTGTACTTTGAGCAACAGACTCAACGTTTAAAGTTTCCAAACCAGCAAAACTTATTAATTAGGCTTCAAACTAGGAGCCATTAGAGGGTGATGTTAACGTTTCCTCGCAGGAAGCTTAACATTAACATTATAATAGACTTAGGACAACCTCAAACATTTTATAAAAGTTAGTTCATGGTTTCGTCAAATCAATAAGATGTACTCAAATTTATTGGTAGTTACTAGTATATGAAAAATACCCATGTGGTATCAAAAATACCTTTATCAATTATCATGTTGCTTATATTGTTTAATACTTGATCCCTAGGAGCAATACAAAACTAACACCTATACAGGATGGGGCAAAAGGAACTTTCTACCACATTTATTTTGTAGCCGACTGTGTTCAAACATCTCGAACAATGTGAATTTTTGTATTTAGCTAGACGAATCATTGTAAGAGATTTAAGTAACACTCCTATTCTCTGAGGTTGGTATTGAATTAGTTTGGATTGCCGAGCCACCGTAGCTTAGTGGTAGAGCGTTGGCGTAACATTGGGGAGGTCGTGGGTTCGATCTCAGCGACCAACCATCCTGACTTAGATTTTATAGTGTTTTCCTTTATTAACACCAGGCAAATGCCGGGATGGCGTCTTCAACATAAACCCTGGCCTACACCTTCCCGAATCGTTTCCCCTTCCCTATCCCGGCCTGAGCCTTAGATGCCTAAAGGCCTAAAATAAAAAAAAACAATTCAGTTCAATTATTTTAGACGTCCACTGAATACTTTGGGAGAAATCGCGTTGGTAACTTTTTTATAAACTGCAAACATGAAAATAAGGTACTGTTTCACTCTAACCTTTATGAAGTCTCTTTTGATACCAAATACAAAATCTAAAGAGACTTTTGAAGGTATCACTGTGATATCGTAGGGGTTCTCTCCCATACTTGGTGGTCGAGCTAAATTCAGTTTTTTTTTTTTTTAAAGATTGGAATATGGGATTTGTGGGGCTTGACTTTTGATTTTCTATCCTATTTACAACATTATGTCCGAGGTTCAATGATAAGTTTACAAAGATTCGCGATTCGAATCGTTACTGAAGATTTGTAAACACTAACGTACCTTATTAAACATTACCGAGATCAGATATGAACTCTCTAAATAATGGCAGTGATGTTTCCAATAGTTTTGGTATCTGCGGCTGGTATTGAAGGACATTTGTAACGTTTTATATCGTACAGTATTATTTGGATTTTCAATTTTCACTTTATCTTATAGTATACAACTGTTCTAATCACGATTTCATGCAAAGAAACCTTTGAAATTCTGAACGAATAACATGTTTGAAAATAATATCAAATATCAGCTGATTCATCGGTAAATTGCTACTTAGGAAAATATAATTTCCACATGCTTTTCGTTAATTCACAGTCGTTCAACGGGTCATTAAATCTTGCAACCTTGATTTAACTCATTTCCCGACGTCATGCAATGATGAAAATTTGCACAGAAACGTAAGTGGGTAAACAATATAATATTCAATTGTTACTTTTATATATTTCTATATATTTTTAAAGCACGTTTCATTTTTTAGTAAAAACGTCTTTAACCTAAAATATATACTAGTCTGCAACGATGTTGCGTTTAACTGGTTGCAGAACACTTAAGATTTGGGTGACAAGACATCATCTTACAATAAATAGACTAAGGAAAAAGTATCTGAATAACGAAATAAATAAAAATAATAAAGGTATTTTTAAAAACATACTTTTCTTAAACAAAACAAAATAAAACAATTCGTACTAAAAAGTAAAATATATTTTTATTAATTGTATTTATTCAATACTAAAAAGAACAACATGGGGCGTGCTAATTAAAGAATTTATAAAGGGGCTATATATGGAGCGTGTCTCATGCTTTTCTATTTAGTTATACATAAATAGATTTTTTAAAAGTACTTTTTGAAAAAACAAAATATCTTATATTTTCTAGTAGATCTACAAGTGCTTTATGAGTTTGTTTTTTGGAACAGCATGATTTTAAAAATAGTTTTATTATTTTTTTATTATTAGAGCACTTGGAGTGGGGAAGCACACTTAAGCTCATCGTAGTAGTACTTCCAGAAGTTATTTCTGCTTTATCTGTGGTGGTATATGTTTTAAAGGTTTAATGGGGCGAAATATTGCATTTCATTGAATTTACAGTTCGTAATACGTAGACATATCGAATGCAATTCCTACCAAAGCATTCAGTGAAATACTAGAATTAGAAATGTTACTGAAAAAGATATAAACTTCCAAATGATGTGTCAGCTGACAAATGTTACCTAAAGAAAGGTTTTTCCACCCGACTGCAGAGAATGGAGCAGTATGCTGACAGATGTATCAATAGCTCTTTCCTATTAAATTCAAAGTTAAAGTGTTTCGATATTGTTTCAAATTCACCACTAAGTAACGTAATAAAATTATTCTTGTCCTGCTACATATTGCAACGAATACATTTGAATATTATAAAATAATTATATTTTATAAAATATATTAAAAAACATGTTTCGCTTTAAGTAATTTCTATGAGAAGCGCACGGGAAAAATTAAGGAAGACGGCAACTGTGTCTTTCTATTCTCTGAAGTCTCATAAACTTAATAACAATTGAAACAATGGAGCCAGTGATTGGGAAGTCGGGAAGTAGAGTTTGTTTAGACATCGACTAACTCTTCATTTGTCTTCTACTGAGATTTATGTGTTATTTGCTCGTTCAAAACCAAAAATATCTATCCAAGTAAGACAATTATGCTGCCAACTGCCTGATAATTTTGTCGTTAGTCTGTTTTGTTAGCCATTCGTCAGCTGGATTCCATGCAAAAGTTTTTCGAATCTGTGCTATTGTTAATCTGTACATGTGTGATATTACTATGTTTCTTCCATGTACGATGATTACTACTAGTACCACGAAAAATGGGCGAGAAAGAGTTATGTTTTACGTGATGATCTAAGAAGCGATTTGTTTAGATCTTGTAACAATAATTCTGTTTTGATTAATCTGGATTGTAAAGGCGCTCACATTACGTTGTTTGTTGTTCACTTGTTTTTCGCGCCATTCGAGTTTATGGTGCTGCCGCCTAGGCGATCATGTTTTGTAACAGCCTAGCCATGTGCCTCAGATCACTTAAAACAGGAAGTTGAGCAATATGTAAAAACTTATCTCGACTAACTTATTTTTTCTTTTACGTAATTCTCCGAACAGTCTGTGTTCTTATTTGAGTATAGTGAATTATGTAGAATTGTGGTAGGTAGTAGGTTCGAGTATTCTGTAGTATGGCATTCGGATATAATTAGAATCGTTCCGTGGAGGTTCCAGGTGGATTTGAATCAATCGGGACCAGGAATTTTCATCCGTCGTGAACCAGCTATAAATTAGAAATTAAATTCACTTGCTATATGTATTTTTCTCGCTAGTGTTTCTGCAGTAATTTTTACGCGTGATAAAATCTTTTTTTATTTCTACTTGTGTGAAACTACTAACATAGGAATTAATACTGATACATTGTTTCTCTCTTCTTCAGAACTTGAATTCGAGGTAACATGTGGTCATATGTTTGCGCTTCATAAGTATGGTTCACTTTCGTTTTCCTATTGCAGGATAATTACAACAGTGAACACTTGCTAATAAATAAGAATAAATATGAATTAATTGTCAAGAAGTGATCCAATTTGTAGGACTTAACCATTTAGGAAAACCATTTTTTAACTTACAATTTTCCGGATCAGTAGTTAGTAGTGGTATTATTTCTTGCCTTAGAGATTATTCACCTGGGCATAAAATAATTTAAACTCATGTTCAACGTTAAAATTTTGCGTGCCTTAATTTTGTTCGTTCTGGTTTGCAGAGGGTAAATGTAAACAAATGTAAATGTAACATATGTGACAGAGGGTAAATGTAAACAAAGTCTTTGGACACTTTTATTCGCGGAACATTCTGTAACCTGCGTCCAGTAAAAACAAGAAATTGTATTTCAAGCTAGAAATTTAGATTAACAGACTATTAAAATATTATTTACATTCTGAGCATATGTAATTGTATGTGTAGGTGAGTACTATATTTGTGTAATCATTGCTTTTATATTTATGTGTATTTGCTGTCTAGGCGTTGTTGTTTACTGCAAATTCTGTTCAAATAAATTAGTAGCTCAAAGTTTTAGTTTTTTTACTGCTTGCCCATTCTTTAGTTCTCTCTACATTAAATAATTTAGCCAGAGACAGAGACCAACCGCTCATAAGAATAAAGCGATCAGCTACCAACTGTATATTCTTGCACTTGCTGGTGTGGTGTAATGCACGGGGATTCAAAGTCGCAGAATTGGTTTTCCGGTACTGGGTGTTCGCGTTTCCTTGTACGGCGCATTCTGGCGAGACCAAGGTGGTGTCCAGTGGGCAGTTGTTCCTGTGACGTGGCGTATTCTGTGAACTAAATGTACGCATCCCGTTACAATCTCCAGGAGAATTGCAGGAATACTATAACCCATTTTACTGTCATGTAATGAAGCATTTCAACTGAAGAGGAAAATGAGAATCAACGAATGAAGTAAATATCATCTTTTTGCTGAGATTCCTAAATCAACTGCAGGGTAAATGATTGAATAAGATCATTTTAACCCTATTATGAATTTACAACGAGTGTTTCGAATTATAGCGGATTATCACGAATCATCTCAGAACATACGCAAATCTTGGAAGTGTACAAGGTCTGTTATTCTACAAAACAATACCATTCTGTGATAGTTCAAGAGTGAGTCCTTGACATTTTCACCTGTAAGTTCTCTGTTTGCCTTGATTATAAATAAGAGAAAACAAGAAAAGGGTTGTTTCTACAAGACCGAAGAAGGAGATGATCGGAAGGATAGATACGAAATTAAGTGCGAATTTGTCTGCAGCTACACACAAAAGATGTGTTTCAAAGACAACGGGAATCGAAAATCTTGTCCTTCACAAGGGTACTATAAATCAGACATCATCAAAAGAGTCATCTTCAACCAACCAACTAGAGTCACGAAGTACCGATTCGGATTACATACCTCAATCGTTGATGTCATCTCCCTCTAGAAAACGTCACTGCTGTGACTTTCAGAAAAGTTGCTTCAACAAAAGGAACGTTGTATGATTGTATTAGAGGGATTCGAAGACGTTGGTTTGGTGTTTTCGATAACCTTGAAAATTCATTTCTTCTAGCGATCCAAACAGTTCGTCTCTTATGTCTCCATGTAAAACATAACTTTTTTTCTTCACTGACACTAAAGATCGTACAGGGAAATAATACAGTAATAACACAGGACTACAGATTAACAATAACACAGATTCAAAAACATTTTGTATGAAATTCAGCTGACGAATGACTAACAACATTGACTAATGATAACATGATCCGTCAGTTGGGAGCACAATTGTTTTGTCTGAATAGTTATATTTCGTTCCGTCCGAGTTGATTACATTTAAACCTAGTAAAAGGCAAATGTAGAGTCAGTCGCCGTCAAAACAAACGTTTTTCAGTACCTCTTCCTCCTCTGGCAATCCCTTTCAGGCCCCACTGTTTCAATTGTGATTTTATTCATGAGACTCCATAGGGCAAAAAGAAAGTCAACGTTGCCGTCTTCCTAAATTTATCTTGTGCTCTCCTTGCAGAAAACTCTTAAAGCGAAACATGCTTTTATAAAATAAGGATAGTTTTAAAATTATTTGAGACACAAACTTCCAAGGACATTGGGCCTGAGCTTTTGATAATGACGTATCAAAACAAAAACTGTCTATCTAAATGACAAAAACTGGGTCTCAAAGGTGAAAAATCAATCCACATTTTAGGAACATGTTGTGTGGGTTGTCTAGTTCCCTGCAGTAAAATATTCAAAGTCGATCTGTCCAAAAAATATTTTAAAAATTCAAAGATTAATCACTAGGATACCGGAATTTCAGTCACAAAGTTCTTTCAATACACTCAACATCATAGCAGGGCTAGCCAAGAGATATGAAACCTGAAACTTGTGCCAGAACTAGGCAATGTATTGCTGTTTGTTTGTATATGGCAGTTGAATAAAATAAAGTTATTATTTTTCGATATTCTCTAAAGGTATATATTATCCTTATTAACTAATCAAAATTAATTAATTAAATCCTTGCAGATCTTTTTAAACTTGCCGTTTCAATTTAGAAATTACAATGTTATAATTAAGTAATGTGGTAATTTGGAAATATATATATTAACAAAATATGTACCAAGAGGTATTAAATATCGTCAGAGTACCGCCTTCATTTCATGAAATCTCCAATCATCAAATTAATATATCTATACTCAATTGCCATTTATTTAAGCTTAAATGTATTTGTTTTAATACTTATCATTTCATACATAGTGTTGAAAAATTTTTCAATTATTATTATTTTTAAATTATCTGTTATTTAAAATAATTTTGCTGTGAGTGTTAACTAAAACAGATTATATTTTTTAAATAAATTATGAAGATAGTTGAAAAACTATGTCTATAAGTATGACACATGATACAGCTTTCAGATATTGAAGATAATTAATCTGAAGACAAATTTGAAAGAGGAGAGTGTAGGTTTTGGTTCGTTGTAAAAAGCAGAGAGAGAAAGAGCTTGAAAATTATTCTGAAATAATCTCATTTGTATAAAATTACTGAAAATTTTCAAGAGGATAAAGAGAGAGAGATTCTTTTCTATAAATGCCACTGAAGGTCATTAAAATGTAAGGAAGGGACTAATATTAGGTTAGAAGTTTATAAGCTAAGACATTTTGATGAGACATATGATGGTACTCAAGTACTATAGAATAAGGTGATCCTACTTCAAAATTATCTAAAGCAGACGTCTTTCATTAAAGGCGTCCTAAACATCAAAAGAATGCAATTATAGATCTAATTGAAAAGGATCTCAGAGTTCTGTAAGAGCTCAATTTGTATAATGAATTAGATAATGAATCAGTCATTTTTGTCCAAGTCTTCCTCATTTGTTTCAAGATAAAAAGAAACGCTATTGTACGATAGTATTTTGAAGTGATTGCAGGTAGTGAAATCACTTTAGTGAGGGTGAAATAAACCTTCAAATATATGGTTTCATTATCGTTAATTGTAAGATTAATTATCATGTGGTGTAAGAATGAAAATTTTAAACACCGCGACGCTAGTTTAATGAAGGATTCACTGGAACGACTTGGCGCTTAACAGTTTTAGAGCCACAAGTTAGTTACAAGAATTGTTACCTTTACATATACGAGAGAAAATGTATATACTAACAAAGATATTTTCACCACCATATTGAAAAGAAACATACGAAGTTTAAAATCATTAAAACTAACTTCAATTTTGAAATCATTAGCATCAAAAACATATAATTTGATAGCAAAGGCAGTACATTTGGTTAAATTTGAAGGAAATCGTAACGTCATTAAGATAAATGGCCGCTAGAAAAAAAATGACCAAGATTGAAAAGAGTTACCCAAGATATTATGTAAACCTTGCACCTGAGGATCACATAGCAAAAGATAAAATATCTGGACCTTGAAATTTTTGCGGGGGTATAAGCTGGATCCTGGACTATAGGGAATAATGGTGTTGACATTGAACATATAAAAATACACTTCGGATACAATAAGAGCTTATTTATACAACTTGTTTGGTAATTTTCCATAGACGCAGACTGGTATATCAATTTAATTAATTATTAAAATATTGTTTTTCTTATTCAATACACGAACTATATTCACTTTAATTTTATGCTACTTAAAATTAAAAACTATTTAAGAACACTGTCTGTCCAAGGGCAACTTTTACTAAGTTCTAAGTAGACTGAGTCGAGTAATTCCGTTGTCTATTACTGGGTGCATATGTAGCAAGATGACTTGAATTGTTATAAAAATAATGTTTTGTTTTAGTATTTAAGCCTCCTCAGCTGTAAAATAATGACCGGAGAAGAAATCTGTTAAGATCTGGTATAACTGTTCGATTGCAGCGCCGTAAGAATGATAGTGGGAGGTTTTTGAGTGCGTCTTCATTTTGGCGGTGAAAATAGTCGAGTTTAGAACTTCCGTAACGAGATTGTAATCCGCACGAAAGAGCGGTTAACATTGTGATTCATGGGTATAAGTTGATCTGGAAACATTATAGAAACAAGGATGAATTTGTTTTCCGTAATATGAAAATAAAGTGCTTGGTTGTATTTATAGCATTAAACGTAAATAGAAGTACAAATGGTTGATTAGAAAGCCTTTAAGAGGGCTCCTCGTTCAAAATCCCCCTATTTTTAACATTTTTCAAAATATTTCTAAAACTAAGAGTACCATAAAAATGTAAGTTCATAGCGCACTAGAACTTACCAATTACTATGAAATACGATGGACAGCGATCTCAAAATCTTGTCTATTGATGAGTGCTGAGACTTCAGTTAAATAATTACGTCATACTCTTTGAAAACGTATCGATCATCAATGAACACGATCCCGAGATCGCTGTCCATTGCATTCCATAGTAATGTGTAAGTTGTAGTGTGCTATGAACTTACATTTTTTTATAGTACCCTTAGCTTTTGAAATATTTTGAAAAAGTTAAAAATAGGGAGGTTAGAGCGAGGAGCCCTCTTGAGTAAGAAACCAAAAGGGAATCTTTAAATAAGGATGTAAATCCTGAAATTAATACATAAAATGGCGGAATAATACAAGATATGTCGAGACTAACCAAACATAATTTTGCTTCCAGCAAGTAAAAGTCTAATTAGGGACCGCGAAATGAAGGATAATTGAAGTGTTGTGTGGCTTTAAAATTGGATAATAATTTTCAGGAAAGTAAACACGAATGAGTGATACAAAGTTTCAAATAAAATTGAAAGTAAAGTAAATTACAGTCAGGGTATTAATACTATAAACACTGATTGTAATCAAAACAGCTCTAACTAAATTTGATAAAGTTTGCTGTGAAAGTGAAAATGAAGGTTTCATTTGATGGTTTGAGTGTTGGTCTAAGTCACTAGCCGATGTAATTCCAAGTAAAGGTATTTTGACTGAATAGGTGGGGTTTCGGTAAGCAGGTTGCTTTGAGCCAGGTTAGGTATGTTAAAGTATATTCCTGTTAAGGTATCAAAGTTGAGCAAAATGCAATCTTCTTTATTTTATGAAGATAAGGGTTGGTTTGGAATAGGGATACTGGTTCCCATTGAAGTTGAGGATTGTGTAGTCGTTTATCGGTTGGTAAAGTGGGTAGGGTTTGGTGCAAGAATTTTCGGAAAATTCAACAGTTGTTTTCAGTTTATTAATTTGTATTGCTTCAGTGGATTATAAGAGATGAATTATTTTTTTTCTCTCTCTCTCTGATTATCTATATTGATTCGTACTGTGTGTGTGTGTGTGTGTGAGCGGGAAAGGAAGTTTCAATTGGAAATTGAGTCAGAGATTGTTTATAAAGTATTTTAGTCTACCAATAGCCACATGTTAAAAGTTTAATTTGAAATGATATAACAGAGTGTTTTCACGTCTTCGTATATTCAAGAGTGATGCCGAGCGAGTGAAAGTGGGTCGGTTGAGTGTGCGTGGATTATTGTTAGTGGTTGAATGGTGTTGATCGTATTGTTTGTATTGTGCTAGATGATACTTCGATTATTTCGTTGTTTCGTATTTTTCTTATGGTTGCTAGTTGTCTGATTTTTGAAGTCAGGTTAGGTTGTGGCCTTAGTTTTGTGTCCAAAGTTTTGTGAACCGGAGAATAATATAGTATCCGTAAATAAATAATGTAACCGAAAATAAGGTTGAATTGAAAGTGGACTTAAATTCAATAAATAATTAAAGGCGAGAATTGCGAGAACTTGCTGAGTTTGTGAAAATATCAAAGGCAAGGTTTCGCCTGAGCGTGTTTACGGATCATAGTGAATAATTTGTATCAAAAGCGATTAGTTTTTTTATATTCTTTCGGTAACACCTAATTAACTTGGATAATTAATACTGGAAGCCGTTAATCCATTATTTTGAAAAAAAGTTAGATCTAGAAAATGTTGTCCCCAACGAACAAAAAGGCTTACTATAGAAGTTTGTCAGGTAAGTAAAAAAACTAATTTAGTTTTTTTGAAGTGGAAGTTGTGTGCACATTTTCAGTTTATAAGATTCTTAGATTTCAATTAATTTACAGAATTTTTTTCTGGAATTTTCCAATTTTAAGAAAAAAATCTCTTTCCCCTCCAAAATTCTAAATCTAGCTTGACAGTCTGAAGTTCATTTAGTTATTTATAGTATTATTTTTGCTTTGTTAGAAAAGAAAGTATTTTGAAGAATTTTTGTTCACATCCTCGATTTATATAAAAATATTGTGTTGAGTGAATTTAGAAATTGTGTGTTTTTGAATTTGATTAATTATACCTAGTATGTTGTTGTTAATTGCTTTTGATGTTATGTGCTAATGATTGACGTTCTGAGCCAGGAATTTTTTTTCTTAATTTATTGCATAGTATTCAGAAAGTTAGATAGTATTCATAGTATTCATAGTATTCATAGAATAGACTTCGGATTTATGTAACCATGGAAATATTGTAATACTGGAATTAGGTGAAATCACGCATTGTGTAATAAACTAATTGGAATCAAAATTACAGGTTTTTGTTTTGTTTCAATTTCTAAAACGCTCATTTGGGTAAGATTATTGAGCTAGTAGGATCTGAAGGTTCCAAATAATTTGAGTTGGCTCTTGACTTAGTAGTCTTGTTAGTAGTCTTAGTAGCTCTTGTTTTGCCGAAGAGTATGTACTTTGATATTAACAATATTACTTTGAAAAATTTACTTTACCATATTCATTATTAATGTTGGCCAAAGATTTTTTAATGATAAGAAACAAGCGATTGGATTTAGTAGTTCTGACTAGGTAATAGATGCGTCTATATTACCTTTGAGTTATGACGCACAACGAAACGAAATCTAATACCTTTTCAAATAACAAACGATATTAATAGGCTTGAATACTGTACTTTTGATGGAGAAACGAAATTAGAAAGACTAATGAGAAGAACAAAAAAACACAAAAGGATGAATTTCGAGCTAACGTTAAAGTTCGTGTGGGAATAGATAATCAGGGGTGGTTAATGAAACTCAGCAAAGAGATGCTCTTTCGAACGAACGTTTAATTTTCATAGAGAAACCATTTCAAATTAAAACCTTATATTTTGTTTTCTTTTGAGAATCACTACAAAAGACCATAATTAAGTAAACCTTGCTTTATGTGGTAATCGATCAAAAGAACGTAAAGGTTATTCCGAAGGAAGCACAAATTATTTATTTTTTCTTTGTAACTCTCACTTCCTTTCGTTGTAAATAATTTATGCAAATTCACATGGTATATCTACGTATATCAGAGTCTAAGTATATTGGTTTTATTCTACGCTGGTAATTATTTATCTGATATTATGTTACAAGATAATCAGTAACATATGATTGTTGAAGATACCATAACACATTTTCACCTCTTGACTTGACTACACACTATTCCTCAGTCGTTTATTGCCACTAAGAAATCTTACGATATCATCGAATATCATATGTTATTCTGAATACATTATTGGGACTTTTTGGACATATAAAACTCCACTTACACCACCCTTAAAATCTTAACTATAGATGCCCCAACCGAAAATATTGGCAGAAACCCTAAGTCCGCCACGCCCATCTCCTAAAGTAATATTTATTTTTTTATTCATAAAGTATTTTCTATGGAAGTTGCTAACAAAGGAACCTTACGAACCAAGTTCCGGAGATTTTCGCCGGAATGGTTCCAAAAGAGAGGGGACAGGGTAATAAGTCAGAATGTGAAATTATTTTTTTTCGGAGCAGGAGTGTGAGAGGCAGGAGAACGGGTTAAGGGTGAACTGGGGCTTCGGTCCAGTAAAACTGTACCCGTTTCTTTTGCCAGTTTCTCATAAACGAAAGCAGAGAATGAAGTGAAACTTACTATGATTATAGGTAATGCTGTTCTACACTAGAAGCGACTAGTGTGAAGCACCGTCAATGTTGCCAGCTGTAGACATTCGCAGTGTTGCCAGAATATTAAAAGCCCAAAAATATCGGTGAAGGCAGGGACTATAACTATGAAATCAACGTCATTTACTGACAAAGTATAGTTTGTTCTAGTACTGTGTACTACTTTGCCAATACTATTTTAATTTTAGTGGTAATAAGCGAAATCGCCAGGAATAATGAAATAGTCATCAAGAAATTCGAGTTAATTGCAGTTTATATGCAAACTGTCAATGAGTAGATGATTCAGACAAAACGTGTTGTTGCAATGAGCACATCTCATGAATGAAATAGCACTGCACTGATCTGATGAACACACTTCAGAGCCAACAGTGTCACAGCAGTACTGCATCGGCGTCCTGAATGGTTTCGGTTCTTCGTCCAGATATCCTGACTTGTACCATGCATACTTGATCATTGGGGACTAAAACTGATAATGAGTGAAGGACTGGAGACGAATTAAGTTGTCCCGATGCCAGACGTTGAACTCTTCGGTCGCGATAATGGCATCAGTCTCGAACTTAACAAATGCTTTATACGGGCGGAAGAAATAGACATCCAGTGGCTGAATGAGTCCTGTGCATCCTGGTGGAATGAAATGCCATTCAAATTCACTCATGCTTTCTGGAATTGTTGATTTGAATTACACTTCATCCGTATTGGCTGACCACGAATCAACAAGTAGAAGCATGGGTTCTTCGTATAAAGTAGACACACTTGGCCAGAATTCATTGGTTAGCGTTATCTTCTGATCTTCTTTTTTCATGTTAGCAGAGTCAGAAGCATAAGACATAATATTTGATGGATCAGCTGGTTTGCTTTGACGAAATTTCCGACTGCATTCTGCACAAAGAATGTACATCGGCGAATGTAGATCTCCGTCCATTGAGATTACAGGCATTATCATGTATGAGTGCGTCGTTGCCGACGTAGATCCTACAGTTGCATATACTCGTTTAATGCCCATTGGTCGAAGTGTTCGTCCTGAATGCATTTCTTTCTCGAAACGACTTTTGTCTGTGTTCAGGATCTATTTGGGAACCAAATGTCGTTCGATGAACAAGGATTTCATTTTTCTGACGAATTCATCTGATTTCCGCTGTACATCCTCCTCTTTTGAGGCACAGGTCTTTGACACTTTATGAGTAATTGATCGCAAGATGATCCTGTTCCTTTTCTTAAACTTGTAAATCCATGAATTTGATGCCTTGAAATTCAGTTTATCATCTGGATCAACCTGGCGTTTGATTTGCAATACCCACTGTCTGATTGTTCTGTTGTGAATTATGGCATTGCGTGCAGACATTTCTTTGAAGTGATCAAACACTCTGGTGTTTATAGTACTCATCTTCACGCGCGACGTCATCTTTTCTCGCGATCGTTCATAGTTCTGCAGCACACTAATCGATTTGATCTTTGAAAACTTGGATCGAACAGATGCCAGAGACCTCCTCTTTCCTCCAACTGTGCGTGTCCAGTACTGGAATGCCCGTTCTTTGTATTCTTCTGACAGTTAGCTGACTCCTTTCTTCTTTCTTTCCGGTGACGGAACATAAGATGAGCTACTGCCTTAAGATGACGGTGTTTCTTCTTCATCCGACACTTCCGGCACATGTTGCGTTGATATGGCTTGCGATGTCATGTCGATATCCTCATCACCATATTCACGATCAGTTGAGTCAACATCCAGGTCTGAAGCGTCTTCATATGTCAGAGATTCATACCGCTCAACGATCACTCGTTCATCCAATAACACGGCACATATCTGGTCGAACATTTCCCGATCTGCAATGGATGATGCGTCATCAGATGTGCCAAATTCTGAACTAGCAGGCAAATGATCACTTTCGGATTCATGCTAAAACGACAAATAAAAGAAAACATTAGAGTCCCTATAAAAATGAACAACAGGTTTATCAGCACTCCACAAGAATTGTAATATTTCATCCCATAAATATTTTTATAGACATAGAAAAGGGAAGGTCAAAGCAAGAAAGTAGGAAACAACTTCGTTTTAGCGTACGTGTCCACTGAAAACGGAAAGAGTGAAGAGAGGAGAGCGAGTGCCTATAACAATGGACTCAACAGCATTTGATGACCAATTATCATGTATTTTCAACTAATATCTTGATTTCATTTGTAATTCGCATCATTGCTGTTTTGTGTTATTTTGCTTTCTTTTTTGTGCTTATTACAATAGTATTGGCGAAGTAGTACACAGCACTAGAATAAACTATACTTTGCCAGTAAATGACGTTGACTTCATCGTTATAGTCCCTGCCTTCACCGATATTTTCGGGTTTTTAATATTCTGGCAACACTGCGAATGTCTACAGCTGGCAACACTGACGGTGCTTCACACTACTCGCTTCTAGTGTAGAACAGCATTATCTATAATCATGGTAAGTTACAGTTCATTCTCTGCTTTCTTTTATGAGAAGCTGGCAAAAGAAAACAGGTACAGTTTTACTGGACCGAAGCCCCAGTTCACCCTTAACCCGTTCTCCTGCCTCTCAGACTCCTGCTCCGAAAAAAAAATATCTCACATTCTGACTTATTACCCTGTCCCCTCTCTTTTGGAACCATTCCGGCGAAAATGTCCGGAACTTGGTTCGTAAGGTTCCCTTGTAAGTGATCAAAACGAAAAAACTCTCAGCATTCTGTCTTAATGAAAACTGAACGAGTGGCATATGTTATTTGGTTGACAAGGTTGAAATTTCTCTTGTTTGCTTTTTGGAAAGAACACATCATTGATAATAAATTGAGAATGTGTACATTTCTTCATTTCGTTTACAAAACCTTTGAATCGTGATTAACACAGAGGAGCAAATCATATGGAACCTTTGCTTCCTGAGCTCAAAATGTTCAAATGTTGTAAGATTAATTTGTTGAAATATCCCGTATAAACTGTACGATACCAGTAAGTGTGAATAAAGATAGTAGGAATCTCATCATTTTGTTTGAATAAATTTTGTGAACTTTTATGTCCAGTATAAATCGTGCGATATCAGTAAGTGTAAATAAAGATGGTAGGAAAACCCATCCTTTTGTTTGAATAAACTTTGTGAGCTTGTATTTGAGTAGATGAAATCGGAAGGAGTTGCTTATCTAAACATGTACTTTTAACTGCAAATAATGCGTTTGGTTTTGTCGAAATACAAACTGGAGGGTAAAAGTTTCATGTATTATTTGAATAATGATTCTGAACTTTGGTTGTGTAACAGATTGAGAAAATGTGCCTTTTGATATGCGCACATGATTCAAATGTGTGATTGTTGGAAACGAGGTCTATAAAACCTCCGGATATTTAAGATTCATCATTGTCTTTTAGGTGAAGTGCTTATAGTTACTTAGTCTCCACTTATTGTATTTTGTTCTTTAGAAGAAGAAAAACAAGACAACTTTTGTATTGTGCTGAATTTAATCTACGTTATTGTTTTGGCAAGCAAGTATTTTTTAGATTATTTTCATTAGTTCATAGTGGTAGGTGGTGTCTTCAAATCTTGGAACATTAACTTAACTCTCTTTCGGACGTCATAGAATATTAAAATTGCGTAGGGTGGCTGATAGCAACATACGAACTAGCGAGCCTCCTACTTAATGAAGCCTGGAACATGATGATGTAATTTACATTCTTTTCTTTCGTTGAGAATAGTTCGGGGTGTCCTCAAATTTTGTAACCTTAATTTAACTCAGTTTCTGACGTCATAGAATGTTGAAAATGTTTGCAGGGTGGCAGGTATCAAGATACGAACCAGTGAGCCTCCTACTTAATGAGGTTTGAAACATGGTGATGTATTTTACATTCTTCTCTTTCTTTCCTTCATAATGGTTCGTGGTGTCGTTAAATCTTGTAACGTTAATTTAACTCTTAAATATTGCATTTGTTCAATGGAATTGAATTTTATTGAACGCATTTAAAGAACTGTTGGCTCAGCCGAATGCATCTTGATGATGTTTTTTTTAAAAAAAAAAACATATTACTTTCGTTAAATTAAATTGAATTTTAATGCCTTTAGGAAATTTTTGGCTCAGACTGGATGAATGATGATGCGAGAGTTGGTGGAGTGATGAAAAGTTGGGAAAACACACACACGGTGTATGGCCCGCGAAAAGCGTACATGGCATGGGCTGGGATCGAACGGATGACCACAATCATGGTAGCAGTAAGAATGGTTAACTAATGGATTTTATCCTGGGTAATATCAACCCAGTTTTCACCATGAACAGCTATGTTTTGAAGATAATTTTAATTTGGTCGAGCAAATTTAAAAATGGTGACCCTATTTGAGTAACTCTATGGCTTACAAAACTAGTAAGTTCCTCGTAGCACTAAGAACGTTTACGATTGGATTTTACCTTGGCTAATATCAACCCAGTTTCATCATGAACACCTACTTCTCGAAGATCAATCTAATTTTGTCCTCTAAATGAAAAGTTGTCTACACTGGTGTTAGTGGTGATGTGACTGAGGAACAACTATGGAAAAAAACCTGTCAGTATGATCGGTCCCTGGGATCGAACTCACGAGCTCCAGATTGTATGCTCATTATAAGTTTTTATTAGACTAGGTTCATAGAGATTGTTCTCGCAGCTACTACCGCCGCAGCATTATTAGGCCTAGCTCACACTTAGAGGTTGTCGTTGCGCTCACCACCGCTGGAGTATTATTAGACTTGGTTCACACTTATAGATTGTCATCACAGCCACAACTGGCACAGCAGTATTAGGCCTCGTACAGCCACACCCGCCGTAGCATTCTTAGACCTTCTTCACACTTAGAGATTGTCATTGTCATTAAAACCAGCACTGTTACAGCATTATTAGGCATAATTCACACTTAGAGATTGTCGTGGCAGCCACTACCGTTGGTGCTTAGAAACTATGCCAACGTATATATGCAGGATATTGCAATCCGGATATTGCAATCTGAACATGAGATTTGAATCAGGGGTTGCGATAGTTTAATTGGTAGAGCCCTTACCTCTGGCGCTAAGGGTTGTCAGATTGTTCTCTGCTTATGACGTGTGTGCTTTGTGGTGAAGAAACACAGTGTGCATGATTTTTAGGTTCTCCCATCTGCTCTCACTAATTCATCTCATCATCATCATCATCTATTTAGTCTGAGCTATAATTGTCTAAAGGCCTTAAAAATTCGATTGAGATCTGACTCAAACTATGAAATACCAAATGCTGATACCTACAAACAAGGTTGTGTTGGATTATCTTCTAACCTCCTCTTCGTAACACTATTCTAACGTGAACATGAGAATTCAATCATACTATGAAATACCCTAATGCTAGTACTTGTAAACTAGGCCCTGGTGGACTAACTTCTAGCTTCTTCTCCGTAACACTGTATTCTACCCTGAACTTGAGATTTTCAACCATATTATGAAATTCAATACTGTTGACACCTGCAAACTAACACAGACACACACACACACACTCACACAGGGTAAGAGGGAGACATACATACACACATACATTCATATACATACACACATACACTTAACATTGATTTGGGGGAACTTGATTAAACACGGAATTGTGAGGAACCTAATTAAATACTGAATTATGGGGAACATGATTAAACACTGACTTATGAGGAACCTGATTAAACACAACTATGTGGGGAAACTAATTAAACAATGACATGTGGGGAACTTGATTAAACACTAGTATGTAGAAGAGCCTGATTGAACACTAGCATGTGGGGAACTTTGTGTTTGAAACCCGATATGCGGGAACTTCATGTGTTTGAAACCCTTTATCACGGTCACTTCATGTGTGATAACAAGCATTAACACTGAAATACGGGGAATGTGTGTTTTTTCTTGTGAAACATGCTTAATTATTGGCATAGGGGAACTTCGTTTATTTGAAACGAAGCGTCCGGAAAATTATAAAGTTTAGTACTTTTGTAGAGAGTACATCATTAAATTCTAGAGAAATAGTTACCTAAGGATCAATATGCTTCGTTTATTGCCGATTTTATTGACCAAATGGATTCTTAGGTCTTACAAAATAAGATTAAGTTGAGGTCGTTTAGGAGCAAGGCATAAATTTTGGGTGATCCTAATCACGTTTGGGTAGTGCTTTGATTTTGCCCTCATTCTGGGGTTTCTTGCCCATCAGCACATTTAGAAAGGGAACTGCACAATACTTGCAGTAGTGGCTACTACAGACAGGAAAAGTTAAAAACTGATCGGTAGCGAATTCGCCTGATAATATAATAAAGATATTATAGTATAAAATACCGTAAATACTGTTGCAGTGGTATGCCACGTACGCATTGTTTTGTGTATTAGAAGTAGCTCTGGAAAAAATAGAAAAAACGAAGATTGATTTAATTGTTTTAACATCCTAAACGAGCTGGTAAGATACTAAGGCCGGAATCTACAGTTTAACGTTGGCTCCGAAACACTTGTGTTCTCACCGGGAATCGAACTCATCATCCCTTGATTACAAGAAAAATCCGGAGAAAATAATGAAATATGAGTGTAATATTCTAATTTCACAGAAGTACATGTAGTGCAACAATATCGTGAAGAAAGGCAGTCGCCGGAGTGAGATTTTAAATCTGAAGTCAGCTTTCCATTATCTGCTTCCATTGGTTACAGAAAGTCAATCAAACGTAAAAAATGAATTTAAACCAATGTATGTTCTTTTGCGGGTTGTTAAAAATAACATCTTTACAGTAGGGTGTTTCTGTTTCATATATTGATCCTAAACGCAGTTAAACATAGGTACGGTTATGTGTGTGTATTTTATTTAAAACATTATTAATTATCTTCACAAGAGAATGAAGAGAACCATTAACATTTTTGATTAATCATACATGTCACAGCCATCGAAAATTTACACTTGTTTTAAATTTAAAGATAAACTGCTTTGGTTAAGTAAATGTAAAATTGATAACCATGCAGAAACGTAACTGTTCGAAAACATGTTATTGT